>OZJO01022662.1:0-23046 GCA_900406225.1 Acrobeloides nanus | reverse complement strand
GAAGTATCACTGCAAAAAATCATGTGATGCGTGTGGGTGCACTTCGTGTAAGTATTACACACACAAAACACTAAAATTTAGAAATTCAGTTTTCCAAAATCCTTAAAAAAGCCCCCTTCCCACATACAAAAGGTGGCATCAAGGGTCAAAAATAAAAAAGAATGTTGCCAATCGAGCGATTCAAAACGATTTTCATATTATGGGTGGAATTTTAACCCATGGCCGAGTGACTAACGTTTTTACAAAAAAGTTTCTGAGGAACTACAGGATGTTTTTTGATTGCTCCCACATTTCAAAAATTCACCAAAATCGAGTTTAAATCCGTTTTCGTCACCCGATGGCTCATTCCCTAATCACGGGATTTTTCTAGAAGAAAATTTTATTGAAAAAGCTTTTAAATTCAATTTTTAGCCCAAAAATACTGAAAATATACTGGGGTAGAAACCTCAAAAATCGTAATTTTCAATATTTTGGGCTAAAAAATCGAATTTAAGACCTTTTTCAATAAAATTTTTTTCTAAAAAATTCCCGTGATTAGGGCGTTCGAATGAGCCATCGGGCGACGGAAACGGATTTAAACTCGATTTTTGACGAGTTTTTGAAATGTGGAAGCAATCAAAAAACAACCTGTACATATTTTGATTTTTAGATCCCGAGTGCACATCAGCTATGGAAAAATGTTTTCACAACTTTAATTACAAAACAGAAAATCTATCATCCACCATTTCCTCGTTTGCTTCTTCAACGCATCCTACTTTAGTTCATCTTGATCAAACGACTAGAAATCCTAACATATCAGAAAACCTTGAATTGACATCTTTAACATCAAAAACATTATCTCATGGGAATATTTCTGAAATAACAACTTATGCTCCATATCTGGCAACAATAATCCCTACATTAGTGCCAATGAAAAATACAGGCGATGAAATACTTAATGAACTCAAACAAGCGTTAAAATTTACCATGCATAAAAAGCATAGGGAGCACATGCATGTTAAAGATTTAAGGCTACAAGAACATTCAATTAAGATTAGAAGAAATCAAACACAAGGCAAAAGGATTGTTTATTATGTACCACAAAAGAAGGAGTATCAAGTATTTGATCCATCTGCAATTGTTCCAATTGGCAGGGTGACAAAGCTGAAAAAAGCAAGACCGGTTTCGGATCGAGAAGTATGAATGCAAACTCAAACATGGAAAATGGGAGCCCCCTACATCACGGAGGCTTTTTGTGCTAAAATTGTAAGAAAAAAATTTTAAATACGAGTCATGCCATTCGAATCATTTCGCAGAGACGAGTAGAACGAATACCATAACATGTGGTTTTCCATCCCGAGCCCATGGCCGAGTGGATAAATTGAAAGACGTTCAGTTTATAGGCTTGGGTTCGAATCCCGCTTCGAATTTGGACAACTTGAATTCAAAGCGGCATTCGAACCCGAGTTTATAAACTACAAATCTGTCACTCTAGCCACTCGGCCGTGTGCTTGGAATTGAAAACCCCATATTATGGTATTCGTTCTACTAGTCTCGGCGAGATGAGTTAAATGATATAACCCGTTTTTAAATTTTCGAATTTCCTCAAATTTTAGCACAAAAAACGGCCTTGACATGAGCAAAGAGGAACCTCGTACTCTTGGGCCCATCCGCTTACTCTCACAAATTTTGCCAGATCCCTATGAAAAATTTTCGAAATCTATAACTCTTTTCATGACCAACCAGAAAAGTGGCGCCCACGTGGTGCAATAGACATCTTGAATAAGAAGGGTTTGATCCCCACAGAGTCGAAATTTTAATTTTAACGAATCAGAAAAAGTTGTAAAAGCAAACTCTCATAAAATTACTTGAAAAAGTTTACCTATCGTTATTTTTCCACCTTGACCTCTATGGGAATAAGCATAAGCAATTTTTGCTAGTAAATAATTTTTTAGATTCCATTTTTATTGCGAAAAGCAAAATACAAAAAGTTTCGGGAGCACAAAGAGTTTGTGGCAGAGCAAACAAATGCCATTGTTACGAAGCCATTGTCAAAATTGGTCACCACTACCATTTTACCAAAAACAACTACTACGTTAGCAACAACAACTGCGTTAGTTGAATTTCGACAAAAACCTGTGCCTTTCTATAATTGCTCTAACCATGACTCCGCTTGCGAACGCTGGGCTGAACAAAACGAATGCGAAATAAATTCATCGTTTATGAAGATACATTGTCCAAAAGCATGTAATGCATGTGGAACGAATTTATATGACATGTTTATGCAAGAGGTCAAGTACAAGCGGCTAAAAGGTATCCTTAAAAATCGGCAATTTTTGGTCATTTATAGTGAGAAATTGCAATTTTTCACTAAAAAATGACCAAAATCGTCGATTTTCATCAAAAAATTTCATAGGGCCATATCTCGGAATCTATAGAGAATTTTTCAAAACGGTTTTTGCAGGAGTTAGGAGAACGTCACAGCTACATTTTGCATAAAACCGCGTGTTGCGACTCATCAACTGTAAAAAGTTAGAGCGAAAAAACTCGTGTCTCCCAAATTTGCATTCTCCAGAAAAAATACAAGTCGGGTGATCTCCGGGTTGAAAACGCTATTACATGGGAACAACTTTAAAAAGACCGCATCGAAAAATCTTTTATCCTTATAGAGATATGGCACTTTGACTGCCGATCAGTAGGTCAACAGGCGTCTAGGGGTTAAAAAATATAAAATATTCAGAAAGAGTTGACATTTTTAAAACTTCATGAAAGCTCGCATTTCCTGTTTAAATGTGAGATTTTATCAAATTTCGATCAATACACACACTCCGATTACCTGAATCAGAATCAGGGAAGCGTTTTCAAGCCTCACATAAGTTTACCCCCAGAAAATCATTTTCAAGCAGAAAATCTAAAAGTTTTCAATTTTTGCTTCAATACACATATCCCGATTACCTGAATCAGGATCAGGGAAGCGTTTTCAAGCCTCGGAAATGTGCGCAATCGATTTCTCGCATGAAATTAGCCTTAATAGAGGTCGAAAAAACATGAAAAAATCGTTCAAATACTGATTTTTTTTAATCCTGTACATTATTTTTTTAGATTGTTACGATTTTAATATTCTCTGTCCTTATTGGTGGTATTTGGGAGAATGTGATAAGAATCCAGAATGGATGAACAAAAATTGCCGTTTAAGTTGTGTTTGTACTATCGACAATAGACGTTTGTAGACAATAAAAGAATATAAAACAAAAAGGATACAAGACACAAAATAGCATCACAATTCTAGACTTTGAGTATGAATTATACATAAATCAGCAGCATAAATCAGTAGCACAGAAGGACGTAAATCATTTACTGATAAGCATTATTGGGCGTAGTTCTCAATAAATCAGTAGCCCTTGGAATCAGGAGGTAAAAAACATAAATAGTGTCATTTTTTGATTGTATAAAAAGACTACGAAAATATACATTGTTCATTAGTTTTATCAAGCCGAGATGAAGGCTATTCTCCTTTTTTCGGCTTTTTGTGCATTCCTTTTTGCGTCCAATGCAACTGTTATAAGGAATAAAAAGTCTCGTAAGTATTTATATTTATGCGATAAAAATATCCCTTCATCTTCCTCATTCTCTTGCAGCTATTGGGTTGGTTGGTCCATTAATTCGGTTGTTCAGTTTTCGTTGTATTCGAATTGAACAAAATCTTGGGGAAGTGATCCATCTAGGGATTTTCTAAAGAAAAAATTGATTTAATCATTGCCGACCTTTGTGTTGTGGTTAGCACTACTTCAACATTGAAATTAGTTATGAGTAATTCAATGACCACCATGGTGTAGTGGTTCTGTGCGCTGCCAAGGCTACGGCATCACTGGCACTAGCAAGGGTTTGGTTCTCCCTTATGTTCATATAATTTTTCCTTGGCTCCAGATTGGGAGGCCGTAAAATAATCAAAAAAATTTTTATTCAACAACTTTGATGAATTTTTAAAAATTTGAGCTTTTGATTCCAATGTCAAAATCAAGAGATGGAAACTCGAATTTTCAAAAAATTTCCCAAATTGTTGTATTCAGAGAATTTCGTAATGTGGAACTCGAATATGAGGGATTTTTTAATTTTCGTCCCTTTAGTCCCAGAGAAGGGTTAATTGAGAAGGAACTCAAACTTTCTACATAACCTAGAAATCGAGTAAACCTAATAAAAAGTTCATTTAAGCTCAAGTCGATGTCGTAGATGCCCAACCTTGCTCTTCAAATGCATCGGTAGCTTGGTTAGATGTAATTCTTATCATTGATACCAGCATGCATATGGGAGCAGCTAATTTGAAAAAGGTATTATTACTAAAAATTAACAAAGACAGGAATTGTGTAGCCATCATGGAAAATGGTGTAGCCACCCATGGTGGGGGAGAGAGGTGAGAGACCTTGAGAGAATTTTCTACTGAGGTAAAAGGTTGAACCCAGCGACGTAATTATGTAGGGCCAGGGAAACCTTCTCCTCCAAACCAGAAAAATTTTAAATTTTAGGAAGAAAAATGGAAAATTTCTTCTTCCAGTAGTGTTCCAGGATTTGGTCTTGGGGGAGGGATCCTAAGTAAAGACCATAAAAAACGTGTAAAATCCAAGTATTTAGCCTATCTCCCTGGGGCCTATACTTCAAGGCACTGACCTTTTATTTCACCCAAAACGCAACAGATTTTCACCAAGTTTACGCAATCGGTCTCGAACTTTTATTTCCGCAGGTCTTCGCGATCGGTCTTGTGGAGTAAACGTTACCAAGCTTCTGAATTCTTGTGACGCTAAATTAAACGGCCTAAAATAGGGAAATAAGCGCGGGTGCAAACCCGATAAAAATATCAAAACTGAAACTTTCTTTAACTATATTTGTCTGAATTTCACAATCAAAAACAATACAAAACAACAGTAAAAGTTTAGCAACACATTTTATAAATAAGAAACGGCGCAGGAGAAGCTCTTTAGAGAAAGAAGCTTCTCAAACCTTTACTATGCAAAACGCGGCAGCAAGAATAGATTGAAGTAAATTAACGTGGCACAATATGAAAAACTAAATGCAAGGATCTAATGGCACAACAGCCAGCACAGAACTCGCAACCGTTGCACCAAGAGCCCTTTCATAAAAACACGATACGATAACAACAAAGAAAGAATGCGCGATAAAAATGCGATGCGATATAAAAACAATAACGATGCGACGTAATATAATGCGATGTAAAAACAATGTGACGTAATATAATAAAATAAACGCGATAGATACAAATAAACTGAGAAAAGAGATGACAGAATGAAATTACAATAACAGAGATTTCGCGCTAATATACAAAACAATTCAAACATAAAGAGATTATTCTAAATTGATCTTGTTATGGCGCATTCTTTACAAACTCCTCTCACCAACCCTACAACTGAAATAAGCCCATTTAGATTTCTTCAGCAGCGACTTTGGCCCTATCCAAATTCACTATTGGAAGCAATGATGATATTTCATCCGGTTCCTTCAACACTCGTGTTGCCGTCATGACATACAACTATCAGGGAGCTTTTCAAGCCCTTTTTACTGATATCACTAGCATCAGCGATTTGACAACATCTCTAAATGCAATTAAACTATCTACCAGTCCTTATGCCGATTTATACGAGTAAATTTAATTTTGTTTAAAATTTTTTAATTGATATTTTTAGTCCAGTGTTGCGAATCCTCGAATGGACTAATTCTAATGATCCACCAGGCAGTAATGGTCGGCCAACCGTTTTAGTATTTTTCTCTGCTTCTGCAAAGTAAGACTAATCCTAGGAATGGATAAATTTTTCATTTAATTTTATAGTGCTCCAGTCAATATGCAAGTGCCAGATTTGATCGCAGAAAATTTTGATCCCTATTCCACTACGGTTATTACTGTAAACTTTAATACGGCTGATAGTAATTTGACTAGCCTGTTGTCTGCAATTACTCTTAACCAATTTGTAAATGCGCCGATGTACAATTTGTCCGGCACAAGCAATTCGTTGACAAGGGATTTAGAATGGTCTCTTCTTCAAGGTTGGATTTTTTGTTTTTTACATGAGTTAGGGAGATGTCAGGAAGGGCAGGTAGGGTGAGCAGTCCAGGAGGGCCTAGTAGATAAGCAGTCCAGGAAGACCTGGCAGACCTGATCATCCGAAAAGGTCAGGCATAAGACAAGCCAGGAAGGATATGCTGGATAAGCAGGAAGGCATGCCAAAAAGATTTGTAGAACAGGCAGGGCAGGTAGGCTGTACAAGGAAGAGGCTAGGCAGTCCCAATAAACCAGACAAGAGAGGCAGGCCGTAAAGGCCAGTAGGATATACAGGATAGGCAGATCAAGCAGGCTAGGCAGTCCAGGCAGAAAAAAGTTTATTGGCAGATTATTTTTATTGCGCATTCTCGCTGAGATCAAAACTATTAAGTCGTTCAAAAAGTGTTAATAATAATATTTCAATCATTTTCTTCAGCCAACTGCTTCTGTGGCGATGGCACTGGAATTCCAACAATTTTATACGACTCTGCCAACGCTCGTTACTCTAGATATGCCTCTTGCATGATCCTAGACCAAGCTGATGGATATGTGGAAGGTATAAACGATATTTGTTCGGGCGATGGATTTGTCATGCCAGCTTATATCTTGACACAGAATAAGGAAAAGTTCATTGAAGGTAACGGGAAAAAATATTTTGATAAAAAATAAAATTATTTTATTAGGTATTTGGAATGATTGTGATGGTGAAACTTGCTATCCTTTCTATGTCGGTTTGCATAAAAATGCGAAAGACGCTTGGGCCTGGTATGACTGGGACTTAAATGAATTTCCAGTGAGTTAAATCTTTGTTTTTAAGGAAAAGTGGAAATGGAACTACACTCCTCCTTATTACACTCTGTGCCAACAGAGTGTGTATAACTCTTTACTTCCATGGGTTTTTTTTGCTTAGGCTTGGATTAGGCTTAGTTTACGCAGACTAGTCTAGGCTAGGTTAGACTAGTCTTAGGCTTAGTATTAGGATTAAGACTTAGACCAGTGGCGTAGGCAGGTGGCAGGTGTCCCCTCCCCGGTCAAAATATAACAAAAATCTCTACACATAAGAGTCCTTCTTATGTTTTTTGAGAAAAATCGGCCTTTTTTATGGAAGTGCTCCTCTCTCTAGCCGACTTTTCTGCCTATGCCTCTGCCTTCAACCAAAAACTAAATTGGTATTTGGTCGCTTCGCCATTTTTACGGGTATTTATTATTTTTCTTTCCGATGTGCTAATTTTCCCAACTCTCCACAAAAACTGTTTAAAGGAGAAGAGATAAAGCTTGAGTATAATCTGTGAATTTTAGCCAACTGGCTACTTCGATTGGGGTCAAGGTTATCCGGTAAATGATGGTATGTCTAACTGCACAGTTGTTGATTCTAATGACGGCGTAAATTTCATCTGGAGGAATACCCCATGCAACACCCAATACTCACTTGTCCTCAATATTCTTTGCCAATCTCACAGTTGTGATGCCGAAAACTCCGATTGCATAAATACCTCATACAATTATGATGATGATCAACCTAAGGGATATAAGAAGCCGATCAAGAAGGGTACCAAAACCGGAGCGAGAAAGCGTATGCTTACAAAAATCAAGAAATCTAAGAATGGAAAAAAGAATATCATGAAAAATAAACTTCCTCTCAAAGCTTAACTTTTTATTTGATATATAAATAAAAAAATTCGAATTTTTTCATTTGTTCTCTTTTATTTTTAATCATAGTAGTAGTATCAGTTATAGACGGACTTTCACCCCTCTAATCCGGTAATGGATGCAAAAAGGGGTTATTGATAAGCATTTTCTTTGTTTGCACATATAACAATGGGACGATGTGATCTTGATCATACTTTAGATTTTTCACTGGAGACGCCAAAAATCGGATAGACTCTAAAAAGCAGTAAAAATTTTAAGATTAAAACAACCGGTATTACTTAAGATTAGCGAGCCCACTTAATGTGATTATTTTTCAAAAAAATTTTTTAGCTTTTTTTTGGAAAAGCTAAAAAATTCTCTCTAATGGTAACTTAATGCGGGAAATCGATTGCGTGCATTGACAAAACATGAAAATGAGTTTTTTCTGGAAATTCTTGCAAATGAAACA
The DNA here is from genome assembly GCA_900406225.1 of Acrobeloides nanus. NCBI lineage: Eukaryota > Metazoa > Nematoda > Chromadorea > Rhabditida > Cephalobidae > Acrobeloides > Acrobeloides nanus. The sequence continues at coordinate 14,920 of OZJO01022662.1, read as the reverse complement.
AGCACAACAAAATATTCACAACTTCTTTAGGGCCACATTTTTAACAAGAATCATATGCTTATGAAGTTATACGGCTCATTTTCCGAAAAAACTCATTTTCATGTTTCGTCAAAGATTCAATCAATTTCCCGAATAAAGTTTTCACTAGAGAGGTCATTTCCAAAGAAACAAAGTTAAAACATTTTTTTGAAAAAAAATCACGTTAAGTGGGCTCGCTATTAATAGTAACACCCTATCTGTAAGATTCGACTTTTTAAGGGATGTAGAAAAAATATTTTCAAAAATTTGTGGAACTAAAAAAATCTTAAAGTATAAAAGGCATTTATTGGAAAAATACAGAAATTTTGGCGCGAAAGTCTAACCCCTCCGATATACAGGGTACCCAATTTTCGATTTTTGTTCAATTTTACCCTTTTGTGATTTTTTTATCCTTTTTGTAATGCACATAACTTGGTGAGGTTAAACCCAAATTTGATGATTTTGGGCTCGTTAGATTCCTTGAAAATCGGGATACAAATATTATCTAGACACCTTTATGTCACCTTTAAAGGGGGAGTCCAACTTAGGGCCGGGTAGAAAATTAAAAAAAATTTTTTTAACAAGTGACCTCCTAGAGATAATTTTATGCGGGAGTCGATTGCGCGCATTCCCGAACCTTAAAAACGCTTCCTTGACTCTGATTCAGGAAAATAGATATGTGTATTGAAGCGAAAATTGAAAATTTTGAAATTTCTCCCTCAAAATCATATTTCTGGGGATAATTTCATGGCGTTATTTTCCTGTGTAAAAGTTTCTCAAAAAGACATCCCTTGATATAACGCCAACTTTGAGACAGTCCTCCAGGGGTGGTGTCTTATCAAAAGTCGACTATATAAGTATTTGTTTTGTATAAACTTTGTATAAAATTCTATAATTTGTTTTCGCTATCAAAGCGGAAATTTTAAGACAAGTTTTACGACTTACGATATAATTGATGCAACTCAAGGATAACTAATAAATCAAACGATCATATGACTTTTTTAAATACTTTTTTGGCCGATATTCAGGTCAAAGCATATTCAGAAGAGATCATAGCCGATAAAATGCATATTATATAGTGCATCTTTGACCCATTCATACAACATATGTTTTTAAACGTATACATTTGAACCTCGATTTAGTGCTCTCTTGACCTCGGCACCGGCGAAAAGTCTATAAATTAGTGAGAAACGACCCTCGATATAGTGCCCCCTGTAATTGCGCCATATTTTTTATAAATATTTTTGAGAGTTTTGATGTCTCGCCACCAGTATTGTCCCAGTTTTGGTTTTAACTTACTTTTAGTTTGATTTTGGTTTTTCAAAACCAAATCAACAAAAAATGATTTTGGTTAACCAAATCAAACCAAAATCAAAAACCACTTTCGAACATCACTGCTCGCCACAAAAATAATTCAAGTGGTTGCTTGTCTTTTTACAACTATTTTGAATTTCAATTTCTGTTCAATATTTTTTACATCTCTTCTGTTTTAAATGTCTATGTATATTTTCAGTTTTTATAATGAATACTCTAGTAAAGCGACGTATTGTCACGTTGGATGTTAAAAAAGCGATCATCGAAGTGGCTTCGATGAACAACAACAAGCATGAACTGGCGAAGCAATTCGAATTTTCAATATCGACATTTAGAAGGATTCTGAACAAAAAAGAAGCGATTCTCAGTGCATTTGAAGTTGGAAATGATCAAACCGTGCGCACCTCTCAACAGCCAAGCATAAGAATCTGAAAGAAGCGCTCGTTCGTTGGATTAAAACTATAAGAAGCTAAAACATTTCAGTGATAGGGCTTCTCTTGAAAGTCAAAGCGCGATGAGAATCGTGCGTAAATATGTGGAAAAGAACTTCGACAATCCCGTCTTGCTTAGCTACGATGGATTAAACGATGCCTTGAGCCTGGAATGCAGCAAGAAAATGATGTAATCTATTATCACAAATTTCATTTCTTCTGCTTGTTGAATATTTTACTTGTTATTTTTGTTGTTTCAATAAAGTGTTAAGTTTGGTTCAAACTTGCTTTGTAATAACTGAGTTCTTAGTAAAAACCTCAATATAATGCCCCCATAGGTCCCGATACACAAGAAAATCTTGGTTTAATGATCCCTCGATTTAGTCCTCCCCCAAAATTGGTTCCTGTGGGAGCATTAAATCGAGGTTCAACTATAGTACATTTTAAATAAAAATTTGCGGGAAAATTTTCAAGTTGCCATACCCCTTCAAATTTTGAGTAGGGTCAAAATTTAAAATTTTTTGCCACTCCAAATTGATCTTTATCAAAGAATTTTTAGAACGCGGTAATAACTTTTCTAAATATTTTCATATAATTTTCTCTTTTTTGAACTATTTAAAAATTANCTTCAAATTTTGAGTAGGGTCAAAATTTAAAATTTTTTGCCACTCCAAATTGATCTTTATCAAAGAATTTTTAGAACGCGGTAATAACTTTTCTAAATATTTTCATATAATTTTCTCTTTTTTGAACTATTTAAAAATTAATAAATGTCCAATTTTTTTACTTCGCCTCCAATTTTTCACTTAATTATAGCTCTGCTAAAACCAAATCAATCTATCGATTCTTAAGTTTTGCACATTGCATTTCCGTTCAATGACACTTGACATGTATCTTCATCCATAAACTTTGAATAAGACCCGAGCGCCAAAAAGTTTATTCTTAAATGAACAAATCCGGATGCTGTTCTTTTAAAGAGTTATTTTTTGGTTAATATGTGAATGAATTAAATTTAAACAAATTGGGCTTCATGATTTTTTATCGATTTGTTGAATTTATTTGGCTAATAAATATTTTATTCATAAAGTTTTCTAATATGAAACAGATAGATGATTTTGTGCCGCCTAATATTTATAGATGGATTGCTCAAAATAGAAATATATGTAAGCAGTTTAAACGCTGTTTCATGGCTAAATTTTAAAAAAGCGTTGTGTGCATGGTCTAATGACTAGGACGTTGGCCATTCATGTTATTGGCGCGGGTTTGATCTCACTAGGATCGAAATTTGCATTCTGGTGAATCATAAAAAGTTGTAAAAGCAAACCTACTTAAAATTGCATGAAAAACTTTTGCCTTTCATTAGTTTTGGAAGAAACATTTTCTGTGACGTATGTCGCTAATTCAATTCCCATCAGAGTCGAATTGTTTTTGAAACATTTAGTAAGTGGTATACCGGTTTTTCTCTAATACAACCCCCGGGGGTTGTATTTTTCGATCCATCTATAGAGGGGGGGGTTGTATTAGGAGGGGAGTTCTATTAGAGGAGGTGGTTGTATTCTTCGATTAAATTTTGGAAAAATTTTTTGAGCATAATGGCCTTCACTTATGATTTAAAAAAAAATTTTGTACAAATTTTAAGGTATTTTTTTGTAACTTTTTCGGATTCTGAAATCCGGAATCCGATTCTGGATTCAGAATCTGAATCCGAATTCTGATTCACAATCTGGAATCTAAATTATGATTCTGAATTCGAATTCGAATTCTAAATTCAGATTCTGAATACAGATTTTGAATTCGGATTCTGAATCTGGATTTGGATTCTGAATTCAGGATCCAGATTTTGAATTCGGATTCTGAATTCAGATTCAGAATCCAAATTCAGAATCCAGATTCAGAAAAAAAGATTCTGCATCCAAATCCAGAATCCGGATTCAGAATCGGAATCCAGAATTCGGACTCAGAATCCGGATTCTGAATCTGAATTCGGATTCAAAATCCAGAATCCGAAATTCGGGTTCAGATTCAGAATCCGAATTTAGAATTCGGATTCAGAATCATAATTTAGAATCCAGATTGTGAATCAGAATCCGGAATTCAGAATCCGAATTCAGAATCCAGATTCAGAATCTGGAATTCGGGTTCAGATTTCAGAGTCCCGAATCTGGATTCAGAGGGGATAGCAATTTGGGGGGGGGGTTCTATTAGAGAGGGAGTTCTATTAGAGGAAAACCGGTATTTGGATGATTTTTGGTATTGGGGGTTTTTCTATGTGTGGAACACGAATTTGACGTTATTTTTGCTGAAAATTTTTTGCGAGCTCTAAAAAACGGTGCAGGTTCATTTCCCAGCCTTGACTAATACTTTTTGCATGAAACTGCAACGTTTCTTTGGAACCCGCAAAAAATTTTCAACAAAAATAATGTCAAATTCGATTTTCCCGCATAGAAAAACCCCCAGCACCAAAAACCATCCAAATATACCACTTAAAAATGATGCAAAAACAATTCGGCTCCGAATGTGATTGAACCAGTGGCAAAGGTCGACGAAAATTTTTTCTCTAAAAACTAATGATAGACAAAAATTTTTTATGTAATTTTAAGGGGATATGTTTTTACAATTTTTTGAATCACTAAAATAAAAATTTTGTCCCTGGTGGGATCGAACACGCACAGATAACATGAATGGCCAGCGTTCAAACCCCGCTTGAGGCCAAAAGTTTTTGCCTTATAGCAACGTCTCTTCGTATCTCTTAGATGCTCGGGCTTACGCTGCCGTAGAAATCTATTNGGCCAGCGTTCAAACCCCGCTTGAGACCAAAAGTTTTTGCCTTATAGCAACGTCTCTTCGTATCTCTTAGATGCTCGGGCTTACGCTGCCGTAGAAATCTATTTTATACTTTTTAGGCTCATACGATTCCAAAAATGGATTTTTCGGTTTTCTTGATGAAAAACGTGGACTTGAATGTAGTTTATGCCCTAGAATTTCTCCACGAGGCATTCCTAGGATGGCTTGTGCAGAGATTATTTTTGGAAATAGTGTTTTGAAAACAGTATGCTATGAAAGTACGCATTTTTAAAACACGGTGGGGAGTGGGATTGAAAAATTTTAAGTAAAACGAAGTAAAAAATTAGGTTCTCGGTAAGGCGCTAGGACGTTTTATCGAAAAGTGACAAAGCTCCCTGATTCGAGTCCCACTTGTGCCCAATTGTTTTTAACTTATTTGCTTTTCAAATTTTTTATTAAAAATAATGACGGCATTTTTTATAACTCACCAAGACCAATAAAATGATACCAAAATTACACAATTTGAATATGGTTTTGGGTTCTCGAAACGAAAACCCTGAGTCATGTTTTCGTTTCAATAACCCAAAACAATTTTCAACTTTGATAATTTTTATGTCATTTTATTCGTTTCGGCAAGTTAGAAAAAAGACCGTCTTTCTTTTTTTAAATAAAAAGGGTAAAAAAGTTTAAAACGATTGAAGCAAAAGGAACTCAAACTTTTCATCGTCGATTGTACTACGCCATCGTGCGCTATCTTTTTTAAGGGCGGTAACTGACTATAGCGCCTTACCGGGGCACCAAGTTTTGCATAATTTTATTGAACAATTTACAAATTTCCTCCACCGTGACAAATTTCGTCAAAAACACAAAAAATCATTTAGTACCAACAATGTGTGTGATAAAATTAAAATGGAAATATGAAAAATTTTATACGAGAGTTCCAAATGTCCATAAACAAAAAGCAAAAGGAAGCAAAAATTTGGAGAGAAAAAAAGGATCAAGAAAAAGTTTAATTCTGCATAGTATTTTGAATGAAAAGCTTTGTATTGATAAGCATGAAGTAAGTTAAAAATCTCTTCCTGCAGTGTACGGTGAACCCAAAATCAACCCCGAATCCAGAAACCGGATTCAGAATCCAGAAGAATTTTATCGATTGATCCAAAAGTGTTTGTATTTTATACTCTGTTTCCTGAACTCGGATTCTGAACCCGAATTCCGGATTTTGATTCTCAATCTAGATTCTGAATTCGGATTCTGGATTCAGATCCTGAATCCGGATTCTGAATCCAGATTCAGAATCTGAATTAGAATCTCCAAGGAGTCCTCTTGCTTACGCCACTGATCCAGCCCCGTCCGAATTCCGGCTGTCCCAACTTTGTTTGTTCCGAAAATCCCGTCCGACTAAGATCTCGGAATCAAACAATATCCCTTAGCCGACCATTCTCTCTCCCTTCGCTTTTGGTGAGGGGCGGTCTAGCTATGCAACTAATATATATTTTTTAGCTCTGTTGCTTCCGGGCAATGAGTGGAGAGTGTAGCAAGTATCATTCATATATGAAAGAGTACTGTCCAAATGCTTGTGGTTATTGTGGATGTGATAAAAGTAAAAAAATTAACGCCAGTACACGTGTTTTTGTGGGTGTGGCGGGTAAAAACTAGGTATTGTGTAATGGGGTCCCAGCGGGTGATGTTATAATTTGTAAAACCCTAATTCATATAAAAACCTTTATTCTCTGTTTATATGTTACGAGTATCCCGAGGGACAAAGTGAGCTACTTCAGGGTCCTTTATCTTCACCTCTATATGGCATATCTAACATATCAGACACCTTTGTGTGACAAATGTAACATGACTTGTCCCATTTGTCATATGTAACAGGTGTTCGCCTCATATATGTGACAAATATGACACAAGTCACATTCGTCACATGAACTAAATTTAGATCCTGTTGCTCGGCAACACAAAACGATAAAAAAATTTTCAGATCCCAAATGCAGTTATGCTAAAGAAAAATGCATGAAGATCCAAAACTTAGCGTTATTATATGATCTCGAGAAGAGTATAACATTTTCATCAGTAAAAGAGTTTCGTGGTAAAAGTTTAAGCAGTTCTATAGAAACCTCAAGGGTGCCTCAAATGATAACAGTCGCAACGAACCAAATACATATTTCTACTACAATGCCGGTTATGATCAAGAATATAGAAAATTTAACGACAAGCTTGGAGTCTGATCAAATCGATGATTCATTTGTTACTATGACAATAATTGACACAGATATTTCAAATTTCACCCAAACTACAAGTGCTTCTAAATCTGATGATCCGAAAAATATGCTTACAACTATATCAGCTCCAACATTTTCAACAGCATCTAACTCTACACCTAGGAACTATGTTAAAATATACAAGATTTCCTCAACAATTTCAACGAAAGGACAAGCTCAAAATATTGCTTCAAATTTCCCAAATGCATCAAAAAATTCTCAAACTAGTGCGCCTGTGTCTGAAGTTTCCAGTTTAATAACTCAAGCCACTTCTTTGGCCTCTACTTTAACTACTCCTACACTCAAAGAATACGAACAACAGAATATAAAGAGTTCTACAAGCACAAAAAGCCCCATTAACACCAAAACTACTATTTCTGCAACCAACAAATTTGCAAACAAGAAAGAAAAGTCAGAAAAGTTTAGTTCTTGGTTCAAAACCAAAGAATACTCTCCTCCAAGCCCGTTTTATGTAACAAATAAGGAAAGAGTCGTCAATAAAATAAGAGCGGCATTAAAACCAAAATTTCTGCAGAATGTCATTGAAAGTTTAGAAGAAAAAGACCTTGATAATAAGGTTTTTGAAGCGACTATAGAAATGACGGAGCCGATTTTTGTACAGAAGCGGATTAACAAGATTTTCCAAGCAAATGTTAAAAGTGAATCTATGACAAAAACAAATAAGACGACAATAAGTGAGGCAATTCCTAATAGACCATATGTGATTATGGGTCAGATGAAAAGGCTGAATAAAGCTATGGCGGTTGAACCGATTTGGAAGGGGGTAAGAATTATATATAGGGTGGTGCAAGAAAAGTTCCATTTTTTTATGAATCATGAAACCAAAAGTCATTTTTTCCCTAAAAATGACCCTATTAGGGATAATTCGATGCGGGAAATTGATTGCGCGCATTCCCGAAGTTTGAAAATGCTTCTTTTCTATTTTTAGGCCCATTTTAAACCAGGACGATTGTACAAAAAATATGGTGTCAAACAAGAAAAGCACCCAATTAAAACAATCGAAAAGCCCGATTCTTTCAAAGGTATTCGAGATAAATTTCTAAACACCTCTACAATTTATATAAATTTTGAAGAGCATATACCTATCCAAAATGCCACAAGTCAACAAGCAACAACACTTTTTATTGAAACAACTACGAATTTACAAGACTATAAAAAACCTCAAGAAATTACAACACCAAAATCTTTTGGGGAAAATCTTAAAGTTCCAGAAGTGGAAAGAATAATAATGCAAGATTTCCATGTTCCAAATTTGAATATTAACGAAATGGAAATAACCAAGATTTCATCAACCACTGAAAAAGTGGTCGATAATCCTCGATGTTATAACTACCATCCTTATTGCAAATTTTGGGCCGATAGAAAGCAGTGTGAAGAAAATCCATTTTGGATGAAGTTAAACTGCCAAAGATCATGCAATTCTTGTGGTGGAGCTGTAAATGAATTTTTTACCAATAAAAGAAGATTACATCCAGGAAAGAGTATGTGCAATTTTTTAATTTTTAAGTTTAATTACTAGCCCTGACGTACGCCTCGCGCATCGATATAGAATAGCGTCAGCATCGTGTATCCCATAGTTGAAAAGCCTAGAGTAGAAAAATTAGCCGATTTGGAGCCATTTTTGAAATTCGCATATTTTTCTATTTTTCGAAGTAACCCCCTATTTTTTAAATTTTTACAAAATTTTTGTTAAAAATAATATCGCCATCGTGTTGCCCATAGTTGAAAACCGGTTGTATTGGTTTTTATATATTTACGATTTATTTTTTTCAGATTGTGTAAATTATCATACATTGTGTGAATTTTGGAAATCTATGGGAGAATGTAAAAAGAACCCCATGTGGATGAATAAAAATTGTGGATTGAGTTGTATTTGTATGAAAAAATTTGAAAATATATAAAAGTATATGGCATTTTTTGCAAAAAGTGAAAAATTTATGGTCAAGCGACAAGCGACTCATTTTACATTTAAACGTTCAAGGATTCGATCCGCATAGGCGACGCTAGTATTCAATTTCGAGAGAGGCCAAAATCATAAAGTTTTTAAAAATTTTTTGCCCAAAATTTGATGAAAATCATTAGAGTTGTTTTTGCCTCATAGGTGGCGGGTTCGATCCCCGCCGAGGACAGTTCCTGTTTGCACTATCCCCAGTCACCTCATTTTTTTGCAATTTTTCTCCATTAAAATGAGGTTTACGCCCTATAGTATAAATAAAAAATGATCAGTGAACACAGTTCTCTATGATAGGCTTATTTCCAGAAAATCGATTTTTTTATGCACTGGTCCTTTAAAAAAGGAACAATTGTTAATTTTTGGTGAAAAATCATAATCGGGGACCATTATGATTTTTGATAATGGTCGTATTTTTTCCAAAAGACCGTATTTTTTCTATCCCACAAAAAGATAAAATAGACAAAGGAGAAATTTCCGGCACTTCGGAGCGGATGGGAGCAATGATTCCCCCCTTCCATATTTTTTTTCCCCATTCCCCATAGTTAAACCACTAGCTATTATGATGTTGTCAAACAATGCAAATTCGAAAATATTTTTTCGTGTAACATGTTTTATTTTTTTTTGTAACATAATTATTTTTTTTTGTAACATCTTTTTGGTTGTAACATTGAGTATTTTTTTTTGTAACATCTTTTTGAATGTAACATTGAGTGTTTTTTTTTGTAACATCGAAATCTTGTAACATCATTTCCGAATTTATTTTTGGGTATCATACCGGGTATTTATGCGTCAAAGTTGAAGCCTAAGGCTTAGGCCTTAGGTTTTAGGCTTAGGCCTTAGGTTTTATGCTTAGGCTTTAGGCTTAGGCCTTAGGTTTTATGCTTAGGCTTTAGGCCTTAGGTTTTATGCTTAGGCTTTAGGCTTAGGCCTTAGGTTTTATGCTTAGGCTTTAGGCCTTAGGCTTAGGCCTAGGCTTAGGTTTTATGCTTAGGCTTAGGCCTAGGCTTAGGCTTTAGGTTTTATGCTTAGGCTTTAGGCTTAGGCCTTAGGTTTTATGCTTAGGCTTAGGCCTTAGGTTTTATGCTTAGGCTTTAGGCTTAGGCCTTAGGCCTTAGGTTTTATGCTTAGGCTTTAGGCCTAGACCTTAGGCTTATCTAAGGCTAAGCCATAGGCTTGTACCACGGCTTTGTCTTCAGAATCGAATCGTCTGGATTTGCAATCGAGCTTTCATGAACTGGAGCTCAGATCTCAAACTGAGTAAATGCTCTTTCTTCAACTTTGATGCTTTTAATAAATACCCCGGTATGATGCCCAAAAATAAATTCGGAAATGATGTTACAAGATTTCGATGTTACAAAAAAAAACACTCAATGTTACATTCAAAAAGATGTTACAAAAAAAAATACTCAATGTTACAACCGAAAAGATGTTACAAAAAAAAATACTCAATGTTACAACCAAAAAGATGTTACAAAAAAAAATAATTATGTTACAAAAAAAAATAAAACATGTTACACGAAAAAATACCGTCGATGCAAATTCTAGTTTTCATTTTTGGCAAATCCAGAGTCATAACATTATGTTTACATAATCTTGGAAATTTTTTCATTGTTTAATAAATTGGTATGAAAAATAATTATAACTAACATGAACATCTTTTCTTAAAACAACATTAAGATTAGCTAGTTTTCAAGAAAAATTTCTTTCTTCGATTTATAACAAAAAACCTTATGATGTCATTTGTCGGAGGAAATTTTTATTTAATAAAACTAGCCATAGCAACACAAAACTCAATTACAACAACACTTATGATATAAAGCACCTACGAACAGCGCCGCGAAACGGCGCTGCATTTCATATTAGGTAGTTCATGGTCTAAATAGCTGAGCCACATATCGAAAATGAAAGTAGGGTTGTTTTGTCTATGGTAAGCAGCAGCTCGGCGCTTCGATGATCTCTGCTGCTTACCATAACACAACCCTACTTTGAGTTTAGAAATGTTGACTTCTTGAATCGATTGTAGACAGAATTTGGTGGAGTAGCCGTAGGGCGAGGTGCTCTGGTGCCGTATCATAGAGCTGTGCTAGATATGTATAGAGTGTAGATATGTTTTAACATTTATTTGATGTCAATTCGAGTTGATCCGGTTTTTGGACTCGCCTTGATCAGTTTTTCAAGTTTTCTTGGGATCCTTAAAGTCTTTTCATCTAATTTAAAAAGTAATCGTTAGAGGAATACTTGGGACACAATCGATTAGAGTTTGGAGGATATAGACTGAATTTTAAATTTTCTACACAATTTGAAGTTGGGGGTACCCCTGCCTTCCGGAGGGGTACCTCTGCGAAAACTCGGTCAAATTCGGTCCAGAACGGCTAAATCGCTCCGAATCGTGTTCCACAATATAGAAAAACTCCATTGGAGTTGAATTGGACAAATCGGAAAAACTTTCAAAAATTGTTTTTTTTCCTAGGTTTTTTCAAAAAACCTGCGGTAGAAGGTCAGGAAAATTTTTTTCGACTTGAAACCTATTCCAATCGATTTGGCGTATTAAAAAAACCCTTTATATATTGATTTCGTGTGAATTCGATATGAAGCGGTGCCAGATCTGAACTACTCCCCCCCCCTACCCCATGAGGATAAGGAAAAAATGCTAGCCTGGTACGTCAAAAATTGAGCTGCCTTAGGTGGCAGACAGGCTGGCTTTGGTCATCCTTGTTTAGTATAGGACAGGATTTTCCTGGCCCCTGCACACATCTAGCCAATACTACATGTTTTTAATTTTTTGATGGATACTATTACATGTCCTTTGTATACAAAAGCTTGTCTCTGTGTGTTCCGGAAACAAACTTTTTCCAAAAGATTAATTTAAGGAACACTTTCCCAACAAGACCTACGTGCTGTGATGAATGTATTGTTTTTTATTTTTAATATTGAGTTTATAGATAGTTTAAGCTAGTTATCTTTTATTTACATATGAATTCAACGATAAATTTTAATGCTACTATTAGTTCAGAAATTGTGTCAAATAACAGTTTTACGATACGCGATAGAATAATAGCTAGTGTTATAACAATTTTTGTAAGTTAAGTCACGATGAACAACTCCCCTTCACCTTTCCACCAAATTGGTTTGGAGTAGGAATGAAAAACTGTGGTCATGAACAAGTCCGTAATCTTGATCCTGTTCCGGACTAGGTATCTAATCCTGCTTCCAGATCAGATCTTGATCCCAGAATGCCTAACTCGGAACATGATTAAACCTAATCCTGATCTGGGTTAAGTGCTTAATTCTAGGCACTGGCTGAACATGTTAAGGGAAGCAGGTCCCTTTTTTAACCCTTTGGTCGGCAAGACCTTCCCAGGCCCCCGGGCTGAGAGTCGGCCCTCAGCTCAGTAATGCGCTAAAGCTCTTGGGACTGCCCAACACGGCAAGGACCGGGATTTGGTCATTATTTTTTTATACCTCTTTTGCCTCAACTCGGCCAAAGCCGGGTTGAGGCAAAATATAGGAATTATTAGTTTTTTAGATAGGAATTATTGGGTTGATTTTCCATCTTTTTGCATTAAATTCGATTAGGAAAATAAGGGAATACCATAATGTCTATGGTTATCTATGTGTGACAAATTCCATAAGTGCCATAGTCCTAATGCTGTTATTTGTGTTTTATTGTGTACCAGTAACTATGGAGTAAGTTTAGAAAATCATCAAATTAACAGAGGAATGGGTATCACTCTTACACTTATATAAAGGCATGCTAGATCTAGACCACCCCACTCCACGCTGTTAAGCACAAAAAACCACCCCTCGCCCTCCATGAAATTCCTCTACCCTCAAAGTAAATGAGTATCAACTATGCTTCTTTCAAAAGATAGAAATTACTTTATAGATTTTATTCGAATATATCTGAATATTGGACGCATCGTATTGGCCAAATATTACTTTTCTTTTACTTTGTCACCTTATATACTCATGTTGGCATAGCCATAAATCGATATTTTGCTGTTTGTAGACCTCTCCAATATCGTAAATCATCTTCACGGATATTTTCTGTTCTATTTGTTCTTCTAGTTTGGTTAGCAGGATTTTTACATATTTTGCCATTGTTTTTTGGAGGTAAATTTATGAATCTAAAAAGGGGGAGACAATGGCCCAGTTCAGAAACAAACAGAGCGGTTCACCCCGTTTCAGGAGTGTGGTTGAGCTCTAGAGGCATATCTCGCTTTTTTTAATAAAAATGTCGATATCTCATGATCCCTCTGTAGGATCAAAAATCCGTCTGACAGTTTTGTAGAGTAGAGTCTGCTGAATCTATCTGTATATACAGTTTTTATAAAATGACGGGATTTTTTAAATTTATGACGGAAGGAATGTTTTGCAGCTCAACCACATTTTTTGCTATATTTTGAAACGGGGTGGGTTATCGATGGGCCGCAGCGGTCCTCGGCAGACCGAACCGAGTAGTAGTTTGTTTTTTTGTTTATGAACCGAACCAATATCGAATTTTTAGTACAATCTTTTTATTTTCACGATGATTCGCTGTTGTTTTACTATGGAGATGATGAATTTTCTCAAGTTATGGCCCATTATATTGATTTTATTTACGGTTGCTCAATTATGGGCATAGTATTTCTGCTAGATTGTGTTACGTTATCAAATTTAAGGCACCTTCTCAAATGTATGTTACAAAACTCAGAGATACATGCCCTTTCGTTAAAATTTTCCTAATTTGACCTCTCCAAAAGGCTAACTAGCAACTCATAATTATCAGCACACAAAGAAAAATAAGGATTTGATCTAGAGTCGTACGGGACCGGGATTTTCGAGAAAATATTTTAGGTTCAACCCTCTTAAAATTAAAATGAAATTTGTCTTTTGTGAATTTTTTCAAAGCGATAATCAATAAATGCAATGCAAAAAATCCACTAATCGCTAATGCAATTAAAAAAAAAGAAAAGATTAAAATAGTATCGTTTTATCAGCTTTTGTTTTTGCCGAGTTACTCAGTGGATAAAATCGCATAGGCGATTAGTCGACCTATCACATTATTTTCGTAGTTATTACAATTCAAACAATTCGTGTTAATGTACAAATCAATTTGAATTGGACAGAAACAAAAGGTTGATATTACAACGATAAGCGAGATACTAGAAAATTTAAATATGAGAATGATGTTAAAATTTTCAAATGAAATCTTCCAAAATCCAGTCTTAAATTTGAACAATCTCGAATCCCGATCGGGATTAGGTCGGGAATCCCGGTCTCGACTTCGAGACCGGCAAAAGTCGGGACAGGGACCTGAAAAAAGCTGGGATTCTTGCTCCCGTACGACTATAATTTGAAAACAATGAATAAAAAATTTTAAAAAAGGTAAAAAATGGTGCCTAATTTTTTACTTACATTGCTTTTTCCTTTTTTTGGCCGAAGTCAGCGTCCTGAAAACTTTAACGCATAAAGATAAAATACAAATTTCTTATTTTAGCACATAATCAAAATATCGGAAATGCAAAAACAGCAGAAAGAAACAATATAAAAAAAGAAGTGCTCTTTTTCATACAAGTAACAAATATTTCTCTTTTTTTCAAAATTTCCATTTAAGGCATTTCTAAACATGGCTTGTTTCGTCGTCTTGTTAATTTTCTTCCATCTTGTTTATAAATTAGTTAGTGATTCAAAGTGGGGAAGTTTCTTTACGACAACATTTGCTTGGGTGACCATGCATGCTGTTGATGGGTAGGATAATCATTATGTTCATACATAAGTGTGCCAGATTTTGGAAACTGCGCCAAAAAATTGTAGGAATTTCGAAATTTTAAGAACAAGTCCCACCATTTGACTCAGCTCAACGAGACGAGTAAAACGAGGTATATATTGTACAATGATGCTAATGATTCACATGGCCGAGTGGTTATTGTGCCAGGATTTGCACATATACAGGGTGAATCTTTCAAGTGTCCCGGGTTTGTAACGACTATATCTCGAGCTAGGAAAATTTTTTTTTTATGCGGTTTTTTGCTACGTGCTATTCAGACCACCCCGTTTTGTGTTTGATAAAAATTAAAAAAAAATTTTTTTTTCAAATTTTTCGATTTTTTGCCTTGGTCCCCCAAGGGGTCAAAAATCGAAAATTTTCGAAT
>OZJO01022658.1:0-33738 GCA_900406225.1 Acrobeloides nanus | reverse complement strand
AACTTCAAATGCGATTATCTCGACAACGGTAACGATTCAGAATTTACTGTAAAAACAAAAAATGCTCCATTTTTCATGAATTTTCCGAATATATATAATTATGATAAATTTCGCTAATCTAAAGAATTTTCAATTTTGAGCCGCAAATGTCACAGCCGTAAATTTCACAACTGCAAAAGACACAACCGCATATGTCCGATCGCAAATTTCACAAACGCAAATAAAGAACCGCAAAAATCACAAACGCAAAAGTCCGGATGCAAACCGTCCGCGCCTGAATGTATGCCCATGGGCACATATGCCAAGATATGCTCAAGGCACATGTGACGTGGCGTGCAGGGGTTAAAATATTCGAAGGAGTGACATCCGGCACATGTGCCCGTGGGAAAATCTTGGAATATGTGCCCATGGGCACAAATTCGAAAATACGTCACACATTCGAATGTGTGGCGTGCGGCGGAACATGTGCGGAACTGGACCTTTAAACTATGCTTTTTTGATGATGGTCTAATTTTTTGAAGACATCATATAACTGGTTTATACCTGTAGAATCATCGATACAAGTCCAAACTGCACCAGATTCCATGATCGCTTGTTGAAATAAATTTTGCGAAAGTGGAGAATATGTGTGCGCAGACACAGAAACTGAACCAGCAGATTCTCCTGCAATCGTGATTTTGTTCGGATCCCCGCCAAAATTGTCGATTTCCTCTCGTACAAACTTCATGGCTTCAACTTGATCTAGTAGGCCTCTGTTCGGTGGGAAATCATCGGTTTTGGTGGTGAAAAAGCCTAACATTCCAAGACGATATTGTATAGAAACGACGACAATGCCATTTGAGATAAAGTTTCGAACAGCACCAGGTAGATTGACTGAAGTAAACGCCGAGCCAGTCACAAAGGCTCCTCCATGAATCCATAATATGACGGGATACTTGTTACTGGAACTAGCCTAAAAAGGTTACTCTATCAAAATTCAATTTCTTTACATTTGGTGTGAAGATGTTCAAATAAAGGCAATCTTCGTTCATATCTAAGGAACCAAATTGTGGACACATTGGAGGGAAATTTGTGGCATTTAAAGGTTGGGGGGCAATAAAAGTTTTAAGAGGCTGGGGTTTAGCAAACCTCAGATTTCCGATAGGTGGTTGTACATAAGGAATACTCAAGAAAACATCTGCATGCCCATAATAGATATTTTGTTTATTATCTCCATAGTCAACATGATAGCCGACTACAGGCCCACGAGTTGTATTTACATGTACCAAGAGGTGATCGGAAAATACTATTGGAAAAAGAACGATCAAAAATAATACACTTGATGAATAAATATTTAACTGCATAGTAAAAATAGTTTATTGAAATATTGTAAACTTTTATAAAAAAGTATTTTGCGTGCACTTCTGCAAGAAAGAAGATGCGTAGAACACCCTGGGCTTTTCTGATAAAAACGTTTCTTAACCCAGATTTTTAACTTGGCTTAGAATACAAAGGGAAAATTCTAAAATAATATCATAGGCATGCCGATTTTTGAGCAACTATCCTGATAAAACTAAATAGTGATAAAGCTATAAGCTACATAATAATTTATAGTTTTTGGATAGGTAAATTTGCTTGCTGATTCACCCTTTTGCGGATATTATTTTTGATTTCGTTGCACTCAAATTAAATGATACAGGGTGTTTAAAAAAACCGTACTTTTCAAAAATATGGTTGTATGACAAAATCTTTGAATTTTCCAACCCCATAGGGGAAAACCCTACCCAAAAATGGCGATTTAAAGCGCCAAAACCACTTCTAAAATTCGAAACCTTGATATACAGGGTGTACAAAATTCCTCGACGATAGTTTTTATTGCTTCTTTTTGTAATTATTTAAAGAAAAATTTATTCAAAACATAACAAGAAACAATAATAACAACATAATTTTGCTATTTATTCTCGAAATGGCCGCCTCCAGAATCGATACACTTCTGTAATCGCTTCGGGAAGTCATCCACCGCTCTATCAATGACTTTTTGAGGGATCTTGTTCCAGGCCTTCACCAAACGCGTCGATCGACTGCTGGGGCTTCGAGCACGCCTCGGCCTCCAAGATACTCCAAATGCTGTAATCCATTACGTTCAAGTCGGGCGAATTCGGTGGCCATTCTCCGTTGTTTCTCTGTGGCTGATGTCGACTGAGATGAACTCTGGTACGTTGTCTCGGATCAAATTCTGGGTATCTTCGGACTTGTGTGATGGGGCGTCGCACACCACCATCAAATTCGCTTCACCGGTAAAATGAAAAAAGCGAGCGGTAGAAACCTAGATTCGGTCATGCTGAACACGAATATAATAGCCGAATCAAAAATCGCTCGCTAATTTTCGAGTTATTATCAAAACAAATAATGCGTTTAAGGTTAAAGGGGGGGGGTGCACTCCCATTACGCTTCTCGAAAAAAATTTTTTTCTCCAAATTGGCCGATTTTTGGTACACGGGGGTTTTCGGGCACGGGAAATCGATTGGCGCAAGTCCTGAGTTCCAAAAAAATTTTTTGACCCCCTACCGGGGGTACCCCATATTAAAAAAAATCAATTTTTTCAACATTTTTATTTTGGCTCTAAATTGGCTGATTTTTGGTACTTGGGGATTTTCCGATAGGGGATCAAAAAATTTTTTTGGAACTCGGGACCTGCGCCAATCGATTTCTCGTGCCCGAAAATCCCCGTGTATCAAAAATCAGCCAATTTGGAGAAAAAAATTTTTTTCGAGAAGCGTACTGGGCGTGCACCCATCTTTAACCTTAAACGCATTATTTGTTTTGATAATAACTCGAAAATTAGCCAGCGATTTTTGATTCGGCTATTATAATCGCGTTCAGCATGACCGAAGCTAGGTTTCTACCGCTCGCTTTTTTCATTTTACCGGTGAACCATTTTTCCCTATAGGATGAAGATGGTGTGCGCCGTCTTGTTGAAAAACCCCAGTTTCACCACTATTTTCTTCTTCAAATAAGCGAATAATAGCAGGTCTTAATTCAGTCATACTAAAAAACAAATAAATACAAAAATTTATTTGAACAACGTCAAAAAGAAACAATAAAAACTATCGTCGAGGACTTTTGGTACACCCTGTAGTAGATATTTTCTCTTTAAAAACCCATAAAATGAGTAAGATTTTCAACAAATTAAGTTTATCAAACGTAAAAACGAACAAAATCATAGCAAAAAAAGCAAAATACGACAAACCAATTAAACCTTATTGAAATTTTCCTGTTATGTAGATTCTCTGATTCTGGGTTGATAAGCTCCCCCTCCCACCAAAAATATCCATCTACACCTATGCAGTTCCTCTGTTCTTCCTAAAAATTTACCTCTACCTTAATGAGTATAGCTTATCTTGCTCATTAATTTCCCTAGCAATACATAGAGTTTAGTTAGAGTTTTTTGTATAAAAAGTTTAAAAGAAAGGTAAATGGTATATAGGCTTTATTCTATGTATTCATTATATTCATTAAACAGTTGAGCTGACAAAGGCTTGTTGGAGAATTTTCTAGTTTGCTTGGGGATTTCGAAATATGAGCAAGAGCAAGGATGAAGGAAAGTGTTATGGAGGTTAATATTCAACTAGAAAATACACAACTAGAACCATCAGGTGGGAACTCGAAAAACACAATTGCGAAAATTTTCAAGACATGATCATTTTCGAATATGGTCTTTTTCGACAACATGGTTATCCTCGCTGTCAGATTCCACAACCATTTCAATGTTCTCGCTTTCGCATTCTTTTTTATTGCATCATACAATTCACCGGCCGCACCTTGGCCTTACAACTTTTCAAGAACAAAAGCTGATCATCAAAAAATTCTTCTTTACGACTATATGCTGGCATCATCACTTTTATTAGGCACCAAAAAATATGTGCGCTGGATGTAAGCCTAACTTCCCAAGTAGTACAAGAGGGAAAAGTTCTGTTTAAACCTAGGACCTGTTTGGGCAGCTCGACATGTTTAGCTGTATCATTATTGACCAAAATATTGAAGATGTATCGAAAACCGTGTGTGCTGTAATGTAATGATGAGTACTAGATCATCAAACACTTAGTCGCCAAGTATTTTCGCGTTTTTTCGACTTATGAAGTCGAGTTATATCTAAAAAGTTGGTTTTAGACCAAAACTCAAAGTACTCTGACAAAGAAAACCCCCTAGACACCGAAACTGCAAGACTAGCCCTCGGTTATGGGGGGTTTTTGCTTCCAACTCCTTCTCTAAATCAGGGTCAGAGAAGCTTTTTCAGGCTTCGTGAATGCACACAATCGATTCCTTGCATAGAAACCCCCAGAGAGTCCTTTTTGACTACCTTGTCCTCTTGTACGATTTATCGGCATAATAATTTTCGTCTCGCAAATTTAATCCATTGAAAAAATACTAATAATACAATTTTTAATCCATTGAAAGGGTAGAAAATGATAAGCGTCTTTAAATTTGAACCTTTTAATTTTTATCATCAAAGGGGACCTTTAAAGCATCACTTCTAATCCATTGAATTGGAAATATAAAAACGTTCTAATCCATTGAAATGGATAGAAATCATTTCAAAGGCTTATATAAGAACGATGCTCGATTCGAATTCATCACTAAATGCTTAGATAAGCTATGAAAATTCAAGTATTAATCTTCTTTTCATTTCTTTTTGTTGAGTTAGATGCTAGAGTAATTTATAAAAGTGATCGTAAGTCTTTTGTTTTTTTAATATTTCTTACTGAAGAAAAGGAGGAGGGAGGAGACATAGGTAGATATGGGAGATCTATTTTTTAAAAATTAGTGAGCTCAGACCCTTATCAACAAGTGGGGGGGGGGGTAACTAAAAATGTCATTTTAAAGGCTTTTTAACGAAAAAATGAAATATTAGGCAAAAATGACGTTTTTAGTTATTTTTGTCATAGAAAATTATCAAAAAGCGATTAAATAAAAAATATTTTGCCGGCCTTCGGCCAATAAAATCATAAGGGGTACCCTTTTCTCTCAATTTCCACCTTCGGTCAAAAAAAGCGGGGGGGGGAGGGACCACGGCGCAACAAGAAGCCGAAAAGGTGATAGCAAGGGTCAAAAATAAAAATAAATGTCACTAAATCGACTCAGCTTGCCGAGAGTTTTAATATGAGTACAACATCATAGGGCATTGGGGGAGGGGTTCATCATGATCGAGTGGTTAGTGTGCAGGGCTGCACTTATAGGTTTCGGGTTCAAATTCCGGCCTGAGGTTAAAATTTTTTGCATATGCCTATTTTTGGTCAAGATCAAAAAATCCTTCAAATTATAGGTCCCCATATCGAAAAACCCTCGGATACAAAAAGTCGGCTGATTTTAAATTTTTTGAAAAATTTGAATTTTCACATCGTTGAAGAAAAATTCGATTTTTCAAAAAATTTCAAAATCAACTGAATTTTTGAATCAGGGGTTTTCGTTTATGGGGAACTTGAATTGAAAGAATGGTTTGGTTTTGATCAAAATAGGTATATGAAAAAACTTTGATCTCAAACCGGGATTCGAACTCGCGCCATATGAGTTAATAACTAGCGATTAGCCACTCGATCATGGTGAAAACCCCCAAGTCCCCACGATATGGTACTCATTTTGAAGCTCTCGGAGAGATATGTCGATTGGCGACAATCTTTTTTATTCTTGACTCTTGTCACCACTTTTTCAGTTTTTGGGGAGATGTGCCAGATGGTTAGGCATCAGTTGAGGCTGGATTTTGGAGGCTTAACTTTTGAGGCCCCGATTTTTGAGGTTTAACACAAGATATGGAGCCCACGAGTGTTTAATCATCAAAAGTCGGGCCTCAAATGTAGGGCCTCAAATGTCGGGGTCTTAATTATCGGGCCTCAAAAATCTGGGCTCAAATGACGCCTAACTGTGCCAGATGACTCCAGAATGCTGTTTTTGTTTTTTTAGCACAAATCTTGTTTACGCCGAATGATGCTTTGCCATGCTCTACAAATGCATCAACCGCATATCTAGATCTAATTCTTTTGGTTGATACCAGCGCCAGCATGAGCAATCCCAATCTACGTAAAGTGAGGTTTTTTCTTCACAATATCTTCAAACTCTCAAAACGGCGTTTTTTGGCAAAAAATTTGAGCTTGCTCGAATTTTTAAAAACGAGTACTGCCATTAGATTCATTTCAATGAAACATTCAGGAACAAATAAATATAGAGTACCATTTCATGAGGGTAATTTTCAGGATTGTGAAAAATCTCATGGCTAGTGGTTAATGTGCATGACTGCATTTATGGGTTGTGGGTTCGAATCCCGTTTCGAGTTTAAAGTTTTTCCCTTTTCTTAAAAGTGCCTCAAATCGCCTAATATTTGTACACGAAGAGGTTTTGGATATGGGGAACTAGAATCTATAGAACTTTTTTAATTTTGATCAATGGGTGGGGTGGGGTACCTGAGTGCCCTTTTTTATAACTTATGCCGATTAACTTGTCTCGTCAATATCTATTGAAAAACTTGTATCACAAAACTTTTTAGCTCGGCACAACATTGTCATTAATCATGTCAAAATTCACAATCGGAAATCAAGCGGACACCACTAAAGGCTACAGAAACACCAGAATTTCTGTAATTACTTATGATACAAACGCAAAAATTGCAGCCAACTTTTCTTCCATCAATGGTGTAAATGATTTGGCGAATGTGCTAAATGGACTATCTGCGTCAGCAAGTCAAAACGCGAATTTGGAAGAGTAAGATAATTCAAAAATTGACCACCTATAGAGCCAGGAAGGCATTTTCAAGGTTCGGGAGTACACACAATCGATTTTCCGCATAGAAACCCCCTTCCCCATCATCAGGGTGTCCACATTGGACACCCTGCCCATCATGGCATACCAAAAAACCGAAAAAGTGGAAGCAAGGGTCAAAACTTTTTAAAAATGTCGTCAATCGAATCAGTTCGCCAAGAGCTTCAAAACGAGTACCATATCAATGGATTTTGGTGATTTTCATCATAGCTGAATGGCTAAGGCTTTAGGTATTAACACATATTGCGCGGGTTCGAATCCAGCCCGAGATTAAAGTTTTTGCATATGCTTATTCTTGTTCAACATAAAAAAATTCCTTTAAATTCGAGTTCTTCATATAAAAAATCCCGGATACAAAAATCAGTTTATTTGAAGCCATATCAAAATCCCAAAAAATTAAAATCCCAAAAACTTAAGATTTTGGGATTTTAATATGGATTCTGGATTCGGATACTGAAAATGAATCCGGATATGGGTTCGGATTCAGAATCCGAATACAGAATCCGGATTCTGAATCTGGATTCTGAAATCAATTCTGAATCCGGATTCTGGATTCAGATTCTGACGTGGATTCTATATTCTGAATCTGGATTCGAATTTTGAATCTGGATTCTGAATTAGGATTCTGGATTGAGATTCTGACGTCGGATTCTATATTCTGATTCTGAATCCGAATTCAGAATCCAGATTCAGAATCCGGATTCTGTATTCGGATTCTGAATACTAAGGCCTAAAGCCTAAGACCTAAGCTTAAGACCTAAGCCTAAAACCTAAGCCTAAGGCCTAAAGCCTAATCCTAAGGCCTAAAGCCTAAGACCTAAGCCTAAGACCTAAGCCTAAAACCTAAGCCTAAGGCCTAAAGCTTAATCCTAAGGCCTAAAGCCTAATCCTAAGGCCTAAAGCCTAAGACCTAAGCCTAAGACCTAAGTCTAAGACTTAAGCCTAAAGCCTAAGGCCTAAGCCTAAAGCCTAAGACCTAAGTCTAAGTCTTAAGCCTAAGACCTAAGCATAAAGCAAAGTTACAATTATAAAAGTTACATAAAAAAGTCAAAAAAGTTACAAAAAAACATCAAAAAAGTTACAAGAAAAATATAAATCCTATTAAAATCCCAAAATCTTAAGTTTTTGGGATTTTGATTTTTGGGATTTTAATTTTTTGGGATTTTGATTTTTTGGGATTTTGATTTTTTGGGATTTTAATTTTTTGGGATTTTGATTTTGGGATTTTGATTTTTTGGGATTTTGATTTTTTGGGATTTTAATTTTTTGGGATTTTGATTTTGGGATTTTGATTTTTGGGATTTTAAGTTTTTGGGATTTTGATTGTACACCGTTTATTTGGAAATTTTTATGACAATTTGAAATTTTCAAAAACTCCTCCAAATCGGATGATTTTTTGTATTCGGGGGTTTTCGGCTATTGGGAACTCAAATTTGAAAGAATCTTTTGACTTTGACCAAAAGTAAGCATATGCAAAAACTTTAAGCTCAGACTAGGATTCGAACTCGCGCCATATAATCTAATACCTAACGCGTTAGCCATTTGACCATGATGAAAAATCACCAAAACCCCGTGTTATGGTACTCGTTTTGAAGCACTCAGCGAGCTGAGTCGATTGGAAACATTCATTTTTATGAAATGAATATTTTATTTTGACAAAAATCATTTAGTGCATTGGTAAAAGCATATGAAGTAAAATTCAACTGTAATGATTCCGCCAGTTGTCAGTTTAAAGAGGATTACCCAAGACCTACTGCTTTGGTCCTATTTGCTGCAGGAGCTATGTAAGTTTATTGAGTTACTCACAATGATCGAAAGGGAGACCCCGAACATGGTTCCCTCTCGGCTATGGTCTCAAGAGCCGGAGCCCAGGTCTCAGCCCCACAGGGTCGAGGAAGTTGAATCCAGAGGGTCTCGGCCCTTTTCGGAGTCTGATTGAAATCGTTTTTAGTTCAACCGACATTTCTACTATTGAAAGACTGCTCTTGAATTTTTATATTTTCGCCGAATCAACTTTAATCACTGTCAATTTCAACAGTGCCAATCAAGCGCTGTCTAACTTCCTTAATGGTTTGACTTATGATGATTTAATGGGTACTTCCGAGTACAACTACACTAGTTCATCTAGTACATTAACACGAGATCTTGAATGGGCTATGCTTCAAGGTATGCAAATTTGGATCAAGATAAACAGTGACATATGACGTTTTGTTTTGCAAAAAAATTCAGACCTTTCGAATTTTTAAAAAAGAGTAGCGTCATTAGATTCCTCTCGACGACACGACCATGACGAATACTATATCATAAGAGGGAGGGGTAATTTTGCAAAGAGTACCAAAACATCATGGCCAAATGGTTAGTGTGCAATCATTGCACTTATGAATCGCGGGTGCGAATCCCTAGGTCAATATTGCACTAAAAAAGCTCATAATTTTTAATCTAAATTAACAATTTGTCTCAAAAATCGAAATTTTTGAACACATTTTCATCATAAAAGTAACTGTTTCGCAAACAATTTTCGCTTACGTCACTGTTTTTCTGAAATCAAAGGATTAGATAATTTTTTGCCTGTCGACCTTTTTTTTAAAAAAGAAAGGTCGACAAATTTTTTTGGGACTCAGTACCACCCCCCCCCCGCATGCCCATGTATGTTATGTAGATTGAAAATTTCTGACGAAAGACCTTGAGCATGTGTGTACCAAATCTCCATGATTTGGTACAGAGCGTTCATTTTGGTATGCAGCATCAATGTTTTTAGTCGTTCTCGCACTCCCTCTAATGAATTTCTATGCGGTCTTGTTTAAATTGTGGCTAAACAATGGTCGAATAAATGTTGATAAAAATTTTCGAAATCCGTTGATCCTAACATTGTCAAAAATTACTTTGAAGTTTTCAAAATCGATTTTCGTCACCTTAATAAAATGTTAGGAATTTAATTTTTGTATGAAAATACAGAGCTTTAGTCCCTCTAACACATGTAAAAAACCGTATATAAAAATTATTTAACTGTGGCAAGATATTTGACTTTGAAGTTGATAGTCAAAAAATGATGCAAAAACAAAGTGATGCACCCGGGAATCGAACCCTCGACCTTCTGGCTGCTAGTCTATCGCGCTAACCACTATACCATCACTACGTGGTGTAGTGGGAAGGTGAAGAAGATCGACCACATGGTGCAGTGGTTAACGCGTTAGACTAGCAGCCAGAAGGTCGAGGGTTCGATTCCCGGGTGCATCACTTTGTTTTTGCATCATTTTTGAGTCAAATATCTCGCCACTATTAAATAATTTTTATATACGGTTTTTTGCATTTGTTAGAGGGACTAAAGCTCTGATCTTTCATACAAAAATTAAATTTCTAACACTTTGTTAAGGTGAAGAAAATCGACTTTGAAAACTTCAAAGTACTTTTTGACAATATTAGGATCAACGGATTTTGACAATTTTTATCAATACTTATTCGGCCATTGTTCAGCTACAATTTAAAAAAGACCGCATAGAAATTTGTTAGAGGGGGTCGAAAACGACTAAAAACATTGATGTTGCATACCAAAATGAACGCTCTGTACTTGTTTTGAAGCTCTCGGAGAGCTGAGTCTTTTGGCGAAATTTTAAAAAAATTATTGAAACTTGCTTCCAACAAATCGGCATTTCCGAACGCCGTGGTCCACCCCTTATGGTAAAAAATATCTATCAAAAAATGATGTCATTTTTTTAGCAAATTGTTATTGTGGAGAACTAGGAACCAATGTTATGTATATCGATAAATCCAACAATAACAGAGTCACAAAATATGCGGAATGTCTAATAATGGAAGGATGGCTTACAGAAGAACCGAACGATGTCTTTGACATGTGTTCCATGGATAACGACAAGACTAGAACTCCTGCATATATTTTGTCAAGTGAAAAATTAAAGTTTATTCAAGGTAGGGTTTTAAATGAATATTTTTGTCAAAAACTATGATTTAGCAATTTGGGACGACCATGATTACTATATTGGATTGCATAAAAATAATCAAAGTCAATGGGTGTGGTACAACTATGATAGGACCGAATTTATGGTATATTATATTTAGAGATCGCCATATTTTAAAAAAAGACCTCAAAAAATGGGGTAAGTATGACCCTCTCAAATTTTCGAATTTTTTTGCTAAAATAGTATTTTTAGGGTTGCTCTACAAGACTATAACAAAAGTTTTTTGAAAATCGACAAATTTTTGGTACTTTTGACCCTTGTAAAATCGGCGATTACACATTTCACCAAATAGACATTTCACCAAAAACTCCTGCAAAAAATCGATTTTTGTGGAGGAGTGTAGACATTTCGCCAAAAAAAATGTTTCGCGAATTTTTAATGTAATTTTTGGTGAAATGTCTAACTTTGAATTTTGTGAAATGTCTTGGTGAAATGTCTATTTGGTGAAATGTGTAATCGCCGCAAAATCGATACTTTTCCACTAAAACAGTAAAAAATAGCAGTAAATTTGAAATATCTCAAAAAGCTATAACTCGAACAAAAAAGTACATATGTCCCACTTCAGCCGATCGAGATTGTTAGTATGTAATAAGTTTTTTAGTTATCTGGCTTCAGTGATTGGGGTGTAGGACAACCTAATGGTACAGATGGTTGCGTTATATTCGATTCAACTAACAATGGTAATCTAGTTTGGAAAACGATTACTTGCGACACCGACTCAACCGGTATTACAAATGCTCTTTGTCAATCATTGGCTTGTGATGCGACAAATACGTACTGTATAACTTCTACTGGATCCAAGAAGAAAGAAAAATCATCTTCAAAAAGACTTCAACTTAAAGATCCCAAGAAGTTTATTGGAAAAAAACATGCTCGTATTTTTGCATAAAATCAATCATTTATTCTTTGATCATTAAATTAATTGTTTTTAATAAAATTTTTGAAGCTATTGTGAATCAAGGGGTCATTCCAGGGCCAAAAATTATAAAAAAATTTTTCTACAATTTTTAAAGATGACATATTTGTATGAATGCTAATTATCTTAGTAACTTTTTTATTTATTTTAGTAACTTTTTTAATTATTTTAGTAACTTTTTAAATTATTTTAGTAACTTTTTATAAACTTAAAAAAAATAATGACAGGACATAGTAAAATAATATAATAGAACAAAGTCACTAAAATAAATGAAAAAGTTGTTAAAATAAAGAAAAAAAAGTACTTATGCACTATCCCCCCCCCCAATCTGAAAAAAAGCTTAGGCTTACAAGGGACATTCACCAGGTGATACTCCCAGTTTTTTTTAAACAGTTTTAACTGATTCTATAGGCCCGAGTAGTTACGAAAACATCAAAATTAGAGTTCCCTAGTTTGATTAAGGAGGTAAAATTCGGGTTTTTATGCCAAAAATAGCGTTTTCTTTGAAATTAAGGGGCCTCCAAAAACACCTTTATTTGACTTGTTTCGTCGAAATTTCGACATTTTCCACCGTTTTTGGCTATGGCGAACATTTTCTAACAAGGAAACACCCCAAACTGTTAGGTCAAAACCAATGTCAAAATGAATTTTATGTTAAAGAGCACCGAAAAATACATCGAAAAACGTGAAAAATTTTTCCCCGTGAGACGCCTCTGTGAACCTGGATCCCAAAATGTGTTATATAGGGCCATTTTTGCGTCTGAAAGATAGCCTCATAACTTTTTATGTTAAAAGCTTTTTCGATCATTTTTTCTATATCTGTTAGGGGATGAAAAGGCATAAATTATGACATATTAACTTTGACCTCAAACCTTTGCCTTCATGGAAAAAAACGCTTTACAAAAATGATACCATTTTTCTGAGGAAAAATCGTACTTTCAGGGGTCTAAATTCGATTTTGTTTTGCTCGCCTCGACTTTAAATTGACTTAAAAAACTGTTTCTAGGTCAGAAAAACACTTTCTGATCGTTTTTGACACAAGTTATGAAAATTCAATTTTTGACCCCCAATGGCCAGAAGGCATGGAGGGTTTGACCCCCAGGTAAAGCGTTTTTATCCATGAAGGCAAAGGTTTGAGGTCAAAGTTAATATGTCATAATTTATGCCTTTTCATCCCCTAACAGATATAGAAAAAATGATCGAAAAAGCTTTTAACATAAAAAGTTATGAGGCTATCTTTCAGACGCAAAAATGGCCCTATATAACACATTTTGGGACCCAGGTTCACAGAGGCGTCTCACGGGGAAAAATTTTTCACGTTTTTCGATGTATTTTGCGGTGCTCTTTAAATAAAATTCATTTTGACATTGGTTTTGACCTAACAGTTTGGGGTGTTTCCTTGTAAATATCAAGACAATAGCCACGTCATTCTTAAGGCAATCTTCCACCCTTTTTCTAGACTGATTAGGACTGACATTTAGATGAATAATAATTTTTGATTTTATGAAAGTTCAATCTGGTTCTTTGATCAGTTAAAAAATTGCAAACGAATACAAATACATATTTGTATTCGTATTCATATTCGAAAAACGAATATGAATACGAATACTGAGTGATTTTTGCCATTTCACGCTATAAAAAATGGTTTTCTAATCATACAAGACAAAATTTATAGCGTGAAATGGCAAAAATCACTCAGTATTCGTTTGTATTCGTATTCGTTTTTCGAATATGAATACAAATATGTATTTGTATTCATATTCGTTTGCAATTTTTAATTCGAATACGTATTCGTATTCATTCCCAGTATTCGTATTCGGAAAAATCCTGACTGCATCAACCTTTTGGCACCCCTAATATTTTATAAAAAATCAAAAAATTTTCATGGTATAATCCGAAAATATTGATATCCTGTAAATTCTGGCATATAATCATTGATGCATGCTAAAACTAGAAGAGTCTCACAAGTGTCTTGATCTGTCACAACGATGAGCCTTGATAAATTCTTCATAATTATTCGCAATAATTGGAAGTTTCCAGAGTCGATAACCTTCTTAATAGTGTTAAAATAAATAGCCTGAGTATTGGTATACGAATCTTCGTTGTCGTCATTGTTTACTTGCAGTTTGGCTTTATAAATAAAATATTTTTCTAATCCAAAAATAATTTCTTCTACTTCCATATGGTCCTAAAAATACAGAGCGATCAGTTTGGTCTGCAACATCGATGTTTCTAGTCATTCTCGCAGCCCCTCTAATGAATTTCTATGCGGTTTTTTAAATTGTAGCTGAAAAATGGTTGAATAAATGTTGATAAAAATTTTCGAAATCCGTTGATCCTACACATTGTCAAAAATTACTTTGAAGTTTTCAAAGTCGATTTTCTTCGCGTTTACAAAAAGTTAGAAAGTTAATTTTTTTATGAGAATACAGTGCCAACTGAACGCGCTAACCACTACATCATATGGCGATGGTGTAGTAGTTAGCGCGTTCAGTTGGCAGCCAGAAGGTCGAGGGTTCGATTCTCTGGTGCTTCATTTGTTTTTGCCCTTTTTGACTATCAACTTCAAAGTCAAATATCTCGACACTGTTAAATAATTTTTATATACGGTTTTTAGCATGTGCTAGAGGGACTAAGGCACTGCATTTTCGTTTAAAAAAATTAAATTTTTAGCATTTTGTTAAGGTGAAGAAAATCGACTTTGAAAATTTTTGGCCAACAAAGAGCCGTGATGTAGAGTAGTCCCACAGAATAAACTTACGACAATAAAAGTATAGATGGATTTTCCTTGAATATAAAGTGTGACTTTGAATTCGGCATTTAATAAATAAGGAGAATAGAAAATATTTTCCCAGATACATAGAGATTTGTTTTCTTTATTCGGATAATACCAATTATTCCAACTTTTGACCAAATAAAAGGCAGTTTTAGGGGTCTTTTTATAGAGTTCTATTAAATCTTGCCCAAAATGGTGTTTAACTTGAGATAGTTTTATTTCCTATAAAGCAGGGCCGTAGCCAAGGTTTACATATAGCCTTGTATGTTTGGAGGAGTATGACCTATTTTTTCAGGTATTAGCATAGGTGAATAGGGAGTTCATTTATGGACCCCCACCCCCGCTAAAATCTAAATTGACATAAATTTGTTCTGTAATTGACAGCCCTGGTTCAAGCCCAGTTCTATTTGATCAATCGAAACTGCCTATTTTGTTTTGCGTGCTTTACTATTTTATTATGTTTCGATTTTAATTCTATATTTATGTTTCAGGTATGGATCATTAGTGCTATTTTATTGTGACTATTTATTTGTGTTATTTGTTGTTGTGATAAACTCTTGTTTGAACTCCACAGGAACACAACACAAAAATGATTAAAGAATGTCATTTTTGCCTTAAAAAATCGCATTTTTGGCAAAAAACAAAATGCCTAAAAATGAGATTTTTGGATTCCCCCCCCCCTCGCTAAAATAGAACTGATCCCCGTCTAATTTTCAAAAAATGGTCCTCCTCCTATCCAACTATAACCCCCAAAAAGTCGATTTACGCGCGCCCTGTGCAGCGATCTTTTTTGTCAAAAGATTTTTCGCGACGCTCCGCGCTTTTTTGTAAATTTTAAATAAAGGCATTTTTTGATGAAAAATTGAAAAAATGGACATTGGAGCCTCCGCAAATTTTTTGATTTTACCCTCTATACCTCTCGTTCATAAAACTTACCGGTATAATAAAATTCGAGATACAAGTAAATCCTCGAGTAATCACATTTGAATAAGGGATTTCATGAGTATACAATAAAACCGATAATAAAGCAAATTTTTCACCAGAAACTTTTCGATATTTTAAAAGATCGCAAATATTCGATAAAAAAGTGCTGTAAAAAATTTTTTGACGAGCTTACAAAGGATAATCCCAACTTGCCAATCACCAAATTTTTTCAAAACAATTGCAAAAAATAGTAGAAACTATGGTAAAAAAATTAGCTGCCGCTTGCTTGTTTGGACCGAGATACGAGCCAAAAAAGATTTTAAAAAATGCAAAAAAATTAATATTCAATTGGGATCGAATCCAGGACATCTGAACCCATAGTCTGCAAGGCTAACCACTACACAAATAGTCTTCATTGATATAAGCTTTCAAATCTAACTCACAAACTATGAACTTTTTTGGTCAAATGACAAATTTATGATTGGAAAATATAACTTTTATAATTTTTTCAATTTTATACACTACTCGACACTAACAAGGGAGTGACCAGAACTGTGACAACTAAAATTTTTTGTTTTTCATAAATGTGTAGTGAAAAATATGGTAATTACTGCAAAAATAGTGGTTTTCTCCGATGGACTCATTTTAGGGCTTTTTTTGATGATTAAAGTTGCAAAAAAAAATATCGATGCAAAAACAAAAAACTCTGTCGGGAATCGAACCTCCAGACCATGAGCTGAAGATCTAGCCACTAGGCTATGCATACATTTTAAAGTTTAGCATTTATTTTTCTTATCAATCACGAGTGAGAAGATTATTATTTTTATTATTTATAACTTTATTTTTTAAATTAGTGATAGAAATCCGGGTCAATATGAGTCCATGATTGTCAATTTGAAAAGATAAAGTTACAAAAATTATAAATAAAAAAAATCTTTTCACTCGTGATTGATAAGAAAAATAAGTGCTAAACTTTAATTGCATCCATAGCCTAGTGCTAGATCTTCAGCCCATGGTTGGAGATTGCGGGTTCGGCTCGCGATCAGATTCTTTTGTTTTTGCATCGATATTTTTTTGCAACTTTGATCATCAAAAAAAGCCCTAAAATGAGTCCATCGGAGAAAACCACTATTTTTCCAGTAATTACCATATTTTCACTACACATTTAAGAAAAACAAAAAATTTTAGTTGTCACAGTTCTGGTCACTCCCTTGTAAGCCTTTCGACACAATCACGGACTTTTTTTCAGGCATTTCGTCAAAAATTTCAATTTTTCCAAATTTTTTGCCAATTTACAGGATGCCTCCCAAAAAAGGGCATTTTTTGCACTTATTTTGAAAAAATTTGGTCATTGGCAAGTGAGGATTATCCCTTGTTAGTCAAAAACAAACTTACGTAATATCGGTAAAATACTGCTCGGTATCATGATTTTCGTGGAGTTGAAGAAATTTAACTGCTCCATAATCGGTTAAACCTAATAATTTATTTCGATAAGTGTCTGGTGCAATTATCATATTCATTGTGGATAAATGTCTCTATAAAAAATCTTTTTTTAATTTTCTTTTATATAAAACTTGTAGTTTTTCAAATTCATATTGCCTTCTAGTGGTTAAGACTTGTATGTGAGATGAGATTTGGTTCACCGTTCGAGTTTTGCCACATCTCTTTTTGATATAGTGTGAAATTAGGATGTTTCTGCCTAAATAAGGTTACACAAGGCGGCTCTAGTGCACTTTAGGCGACCAATGAATTTTTAGGTGACCAATCAAAAAATAGGTGACCAATCAAAAATTTAGGTGATCAATCAAATATTAGATATCCAAATAATTTTTTTCATATTGCAGTCAAATAACGGTTTTATTGCACTTTAGCCGTTTAATCGACGTTTAACCGTCCAATCAAAATTTTTACCGCCCAATCAATTTTTTAACCATCCAAACAAATTTTTAGGCTTAGGCCTTAGTTGTTTTAACACTAAGTCTGCATCAATAAGAATTCACGTGATAAAGCTATACAGCTACTAGTACATTCCTTGTAGAGCCTGGCACCTGTTTACGCTTTAGAGCTATCATGTAGATAAACGATCATTACTCGATTTTTTCTTTTGCATTATTGATTGGTCATCTATTTTTTGATTGGTTACCTAAGTTTTTGATTGATCACCTAAAAGTTCATTGGTCACCTAAAAACTCATTGGTCGCCTAAAGTGCACTAGAGCCCACAGAGCATATCTGGGCAGAGGATCCAGAAATGGAACTCCTCCAGCCACAAAATCTTAAAGCTTGCATCCATACCCTCGCGAAAACTTCGAAAAAATATCGATTTTCGCGCCACGACCTTTTTTTGCTACAGCTTTTTTTTGACAAAAATAGACATTGTTTGGCAAATTTGTATGAAAAAAGGCATTTTTGGTGAAAAATTGGAAAAAATTGACTTTGGGACCCCCTAATTTTCCCTTATATCCCCGTCGCAAATTTTTAAAAATATGGACCCACAGCTCAGGTATAATACAGAGTGTTCAAAAAGGAAGGCACGAACCCTTTTTTATGTTTAGAAAGGAGATACGTCTTTTTCAGGGTTGACAAAAAAATAGCCGAAAAATGGCCAAAAAGTCGAAAATATTGTCAAAAATTGAAACTTTTGACTAAAATTGGTTAAAAAATTGACATTTTTATTGAAAAATGGCAAAATTTGGACATTTTTTAGTGAAAATTTTTTTGTATAAAAACACAAGGGGGACCATTAGAAATTTTAAAATTATTACAGGTTGATGGGATGTGCCCAGGTATCTCCCTGGCTACGAGTTTGGGTAGAATAAGAAGTAGAGGAAAAGAAATCTATGTCACTGTGTTGACTCTTTTAAAAAATTGGATGACTTTTTTCGCTTGAAATTGAGTTTAGGAAATGGAATATTTTTAACAGTAAATAAAATACCATAAAATTTTCCATCGCTTTGTTTGATTCTTCGTTTTTCTGCCGGATATTGGATTAAAGCTTCTTGAAAGGCTTCTTCTACATCATGAGTCCAAATTTCTTCATCTTCCTCGTTTATTATTTGAAGGGCACGCTTGTAAGGCATTCAAAATAGACAAACAAAAACGGGCAAGGATTAAAATTTCAGACAACAGACTAAAAATTGATAAGAAAAAAACTCTCGTTTTTATAAGGCGATTTTTATAAAAATCGACTCTTGGGAGCTACTGCATTTTAAGGTAACCATTTACAGGATCGTAAGTCGAAGTTAGAGAAATGCCAGAATTTAATAAAAAGTATTGTACTACAAAGTTGTTCGCCATAATCTCAGGAATTCAACGCTTATCTCTAAGCCCAATTGGATTTAAATTGACCGAGATATGGCTTTTTAAGAAAAAATCTAAAAAAGAAACAATACAGGAAAAACACATTTTTTATCATATTTAATGCCATATCTCGGTCAACTTAAATCCGGTTGGAATAAGAGAGCTCGTTGAATTTCTGAGATCACGGCGAACAACTTCGTAAAACATCACTTTTTTACCATTATCTGAGGGGTCCTTTTGGGAGTAATCTTTCATCATAGGGGTGTCTCTTCAGTCAAAATTCAAAAATTCCTTCGGATTCGAGTTTCGCAGGCGAATTGGAGAAGGCAAAAACTTTAAGCTCGGGCTGGGATTCAAACCCCGACCTATAAATGCAATCATCGTACACAGGCCACTTGGCCATGACGATTCAATACTTTTCGGAAAATGACCCCATGATATTCGTTCTGATCGTCTCATTGAGGCAAGTCTAATGACTCTATTCATTATTAAAAATTCGAAGGGTCTGCAATTTTCGCCAAAAAGACTTCCATGCTCCTAGTCCCCCTATAACAAATGAAACATTATTATCTTAGTAACTTTTTTATTTATTCTAGTATCTTTTATTTTAGTAACTTTTTTAATCATCTTAGTAACTTTTTTAATTATTATAGTAACTTTTTTCTATTATTTTTGTAACTTTTTTCGGTACTTATGCACTATCCCCCCAAGCTGAAAAAGTCTTAGACTTTGGTTTATGATTAGGCTTAGGCCTTAGGCTTAGCCTAAGCTTTAAGGCTAACAAGGGATATTCACCAGGTGATACTCTCAGTTTTTTTTAAAAACGATTTTAACTTATTATATAGGCCCGAGTAGTTACGAAAACATCAAAATTAGAGTTCCCTAGTTCGATTAAGGGGGTAAAATTCGGGTTTTTATGCAAAAAATGCCAAAAATAGCGTTTTCTTTGAAATTAAGGGGCCTCCAAAAACACCTTTATTTAACTTGTTTCGTCGAAATTTCGACATTTTCCACCGTTTTTGGCTATGGCGAACATTATCTAAGTATTTTTAGATAAAGTTGAAAATTTTTAAAAAATTGATTTTTTGGACCCCATTGATAGACCCCAAAAAAATCAATTTTTTCAAAATTTTCAACTTTGTCTAAAAACACTTAGAAAAGTTCGCCATAGCCAAAAAAATGTGGAAAATGTCGAAATTTCGACGAAACAAGTCAAATAAAGGTGTTTTGGAGGCCCCTTAATTTCAAAGAAAACGCTATTTTTGGCATAAAAACCCGCCTTTTATCTCCTTAATCGAACTAGGGAACTCTAATTTTGATGTTTTCGTAACTACTCGGGCCTATAGAATCAGTTAAAATCGTTTTTAAAAAAAACTGAGAGTATCACCTGGTGAATGTCCCTTGTTAGCCTTAAAGCTTAGGCTAAGCCTAATCACAAACCAAAGTCTAAGCCTTTTTCAGCTTGGAGGGGATAGTGCATAAGTACCGAAAAAAGTTACAAAAATAATAGAAAAAAGTTAGGCTAAGCCTAACAAGGAATAGTTCCGAAGTGTTTATTTTAAAATTGCAATTTGAAAAAAATTTGTTATATGAAAATAATAGGGGTGGGCCCTAATTAGAAAAAACTATTCCTCTAAATTTAAAAAAATTTTGGAATAAAAAATAAAAAGAAGGCAAAACAATTTGACGCTGGCGGGATCGAACCCACGACCATAAGTCCAATTGTCCATCATCCTATCCACTACACCATAGATGTTAATTTAGAATGACATTATTTTTTCTTATATCCTAGCGCTATAAAAATTACTTAAAAATAACAAAGAGTTACCTCATATAAAATTTTTTTTATTAATTTAGAGGAATAGTTTTTTCTAATTAGGGGCACACCCTTATTATTTTCATATAAAATTTATTTTTCAAATCGCAATTTTAAAATAAACACTTCGGAACTATTCCTTGTAAGGCCTAAGCCTAAGCTTTTTTTCAAATTGGCGGGGGGATAGTGCATAAGTACTTTTTTTTCTTTATTTTAGCAACTTTTTCATTTATTTTATTGACTTTTTTCTGTTATATTATTTTACTATGTCCTGTCATTATTTTTTTTAAGTTTACAAAGGGAAAATTCTAAATTAATATCATAGGCATGCCGATTTTTGATCAACTATCTTGATAGAATTGGTGATAAAGCTATAATCTTCATAATAATTTATAGTTTTAGGATAGGTAACTTTGCTTGCTGATTCACCCTTTTTCGGATATTATTTTTGATTTCTTTGCACTCAAATTAAATAATACTCACTTTTACTTATTCAAAACATAACAAAAACAACAGTAATAACAATAATAAAGATAATTTACTCAAAATGGCCACCGTCTGCTTCGACTAGGCTTATAAAAGGGCCGGATAAATGGCGGCCCGGCCCGTCATTTTTTTGTTACCTTCGGGCCGGGCTGTCATTATTTTTGGGCCGGCCGCGGGCCAGCCCTGTTAAATAGAGCATATTGAAAAATTTTTTAAATTAGTTTTTATATAAACAAAAAAATTTTTTCTTTCCATCATCTTGCAAAAGTTATGACCAAAAAACGCTAAAAATGGGTGTAGGAATCCCCAAAAACAAAACAAACATACACATCCCCAGGGGGGATGCGTTAAATTTAAATTAAATATTATTAGAAAATTTAAATAATTTTTCACCATCCAAATTTAGCAAAAGCTTCCAAAGCTTTTGTGATGACCATGTTCATAATAGTTTGATGCAAGATTCAATCTTCGCTATTGGGAATATAAACTGGGGGACCGAGCGGTATCGCGCTCGTAGATGAGAGGAGATTTTCGGATCGGAGTACTAAGTCACCCGCCCTCTCCAATCGCTTCCGAGCGTCTATTTTTTTAAAATTTTTTAAACATATATTTTAATTTTTTACGAATTTTTAAAATTTTAAACCCATTTTTAAGGTTTTTTAAAAGAATTTTAAAAAATTTAACTTTAATTTTTTTAAATTTCAACACTATTTTTTATGAATTTTTACAATTTTAGCCCATTTTTTAATTTTTTTATTAATTTTTTAAATTTTTATCCGATTTTTACATTTTAAACAATTTTTTATGCTCAGGCAAAAAATTAAAATTTTTTACCTGAGCAAAAAGTTTTGAGTACAGGTTAGAACCGAACCTAAAGGAAATGCTATGAGTCGAGCGTCTTAGCCACTGGACTTCTTAGCCTATGTTATTAAATTTCAACTATAAAACTTACGTAAAACATGATATGGGGCTAAAAATTTTCCTTGAAGGGTACCCACATGATTTTGGTGTCATTTTTCTTCATTCAACGAACCTTATCGATTAGTCTAGGCCGTGATGGAATTGAACTTAAGATGATGGAGATAAGACAAACAGACACATATAGCGCGTTTAAGATTTTAGGATACCAATAGTTAGTCTTCTTTGCGATAAATCGATTGCGTCATTACGAGATTCAGAAGGCCGAAAAAATACATGGGCCAGCCCTTACGCATTGGGCCGGCCGTCGGTTTTCTCGGGCCGCGGCCCGGCCGGCCCTTTAAAATTACACGGCCCGGCCCTGGCCTCGGGCAGGCCGTGGGCCGGGCTGGGCCGTGGCCGGCCCGGGCCGTTGGCCCTTTATAAGCCTAGCTTCGACACATGCCTTCAATCGATTCGGGAAATCATCCACAATTTTTCTCAAGGTTTCAACTTTGATTTCATCCCAAGCCACGATCAATGCTCGCTTCAACGATTCGACGGTCGGGTGGCGCTTTGCGCATGCTTTTTCCTCAAGAATGCTCCATACTGCGTAGTCCAGTGGGTTCAGATGCGGTGAGCTTGGTGGCCATTCGTCTCTAATAATGAAAGTCGGACATCGATCTTACAGAAAGTCTTGGTTCTCATTTGCCTTGTGTGCTGGGGCTGTGTTTTTTCAAAAGACGCGCATCCAAACATGTAAAAATCGCTAACAAAGTATGCATATTGAGTATACCATGTTATATACATGTGACATTGTTTTTATCTCAAAATTGAAACTTCGCAGATTTTTTCGAAACCACGCTAGAAATGTTCTACGTGAAAATACATCTGCCAAATACAAATTTGACCATAAAAAAATATCCAGGGTGTTTTAGACATGTTAGAAAATTCAAAAAATCAACGTAAAATCGGGTTTTTGAGCTTCAGAAAGGGTTTTGAATTTTTGGGTTCTCTACATTGGACTTGAAATACTTTTAAAAACTTCCCCATTCGTTAATTTCAATAAATAAATTCAAATTGGAGCTCGCTCAAATCATTTAAGGACAATCCGATTTTATATATATTTAGAAAATTCATGAAAAATGGAGCATTTTTGTTTTTACAATAAATTTTGAATCTTTATCGTTGTCGAGATAATCGCGTTTGAAGTTGGCAATTTTTGAGTTTTAATTTTGAATTTCCCATCAAGACCCTGAAAATCAAGGTTGGCGGGAAATTCAAATTCAAAATTGCAGCTCAAAAATCGCCAACTTCAAACGCGATTATCTCATCTCGACAACGATAACGATTCTGAATTTAATGTAAAAACAAAAAATGCTCCATTTTTCATGAATTTTCCGAATATATATAAATTATGGACAATTTCTCTAATCTAAAGAATTTTCAATTTGTGTGCGAACCTTTTCAAGCTCTATTTTCTATTTTTTCTAATCCACTTTGTCCGGCGATCAACGGCTCAAATTGTAGGTACTAACTAGGAGTAATTAATAGGCGAAGAAACTAAGTACACACAAAAACCTGATTTTTTTATAATATGACATTTTTTATTGTACAACATGATTTTTTCATAAAAAATGTGCAAATTTTGTTATTTTTCTATCAAAAGCGTCCAAAAATTTTCTATTTTTCAACAAAAATCTTAATTTTCTGAGCATTTTCAGCCAGCCTGTTGTTTTCAGTCCGTTTTTCAACAACTTTTTGCCTGCGGCGCTGTTTTTGTCAACTAAAAATAAGGATTTTCAGCAAAAATTTTTGAGCGCGTCAGCCAACAAAGGATCGAAAACATGACGTAATGAAAACATAACGAAGGCACTCGGTCCCAGTTTATTTACGTCAATATGAGGTAAAAATATCCGGAAATAGGTTTGTTTTATATAAAGCCATGTTGGCAAACCATGATTTTATTTATTGGCATTAAAAATAAGGTACTCGATTCAAATAAATAGATTAGGTACTGAAATAAAGTTGCAAAATTAAATTTGATACGAAAATATATCAAAAATGTACTATGTACTTTAAATAATTTTTAAAAACCAAACAAGAAAAAATATAAAATTTTAATATCCAAATGTTTATGAAAATAAACATGAGCAATTTTAGGTTAAAATGCATACAACTCTAATCTTTTTATAAATAGTATACATGACCATTAAAGCTATAAATTGAGCAAAATAAATATTTTCATAATATTTTATCAAAAAATTTAATCAGTTTTTAATATAAATTAGCAAAACAAAATTGGTGTATATAAACGTTTGTTAATCACTCTATCACCAATATTTATTTTAAATTTTTAATGTTTATTTAAAGATAAAATATGAGAGCATCATCCTGTTTTATTTTCATATTTTTCTTACTCAATCTTATTTCTTTTGGATTCGCGACTTTTTCTTGTGGTTCAAATCGTTTTCAAAATTGGTTAGGGGGTATTGAATTGGATGCCGCTTGTGGACCTGTTATAAAAGGTATATTTTCAAATACAAGAGCATAAATTGCCGTATGATTGTTTGAACTTCAGAGGATCATGAAAACACTTTCTGGAGTCTCTATATCTTCAGCAGAGTCCACTAACTATTTAATGTTTTTACGGGTGGCTTCATAGTCTTGAGATTTTATAGTCTTTGTGGCTTCAAAGTGTAGTGGTAGAATATCGGGCTCATAAATCCCGAGGCCCCGGTCTGCTTCCCGGTAGAGTCAAATTTCCTTGTCTCGGTGTCGCACTTGAGCAGGGAGACCGCACTCTTATTCTCCATAATATTGCTGGTACTCGGCGCTCGGTATAGGGCACTCCCTCATATGGGGGCGTGGTTTTTTAGAAGCCTAAAGCTTTTTGTTTTAATGCCCTTATAAGTTATAATAGTTAATTTAAATTAAGACAAATTCAACTATTGTTGCATCTCACACGATACTTGTTATGACCAACAACTTGGCAAAGAAAACTGTGATAATAACTTTTGTAATTGCTTAACTAATGCTGCTATAGGTAGCCCGGCCCTTTGCAAGGTAAATTTTTTAGTCGAGATACTAATGAGCAGAAAAATGATTAAAAGCTACAATTTTGGAATTTATTTCTTGTGGTCTATTGTGGACTTTTCTATGAAAAGAATCCACGGCTTCCGATAATGCGAAAAAAATATTGACAACACAAGCTCTCATAGCTCAATCGGTAGAGCGCGACTCATAAAGCGGCGGGTTCAAATCCCACAAGGGTACCTCAATATAGGCAACACCCCTAGCTCCAACCAAGCACACTATAACAATCCCCCTCAAATAGGGAAATTACAACACCCTCCAAAAGGGGCCAAAATCATTTTTCGTTTTTAAACTTTTTCTATGTTCTATTGCATTGCAAACTATAAATGACATATAATTATAATTCTCTTGGTCTGATAAAATTCTCAAGCT
This sequence comes from Acrobeloides nanus, assembly GCA_900406225.1. Classification (NCBI taxonomy): domain Eukaryota; kingdom Metazoa; phylum Nematoda; class Chromadorea; order Rhabditida; family Cephalobidae; genus Acrobeloides; species Acrobeloides nanus. The sequence continues at coordinate 8,390 of OZJO01022658.1, read as the reverse complement.
AAAATTAAATTGCTAGCTTTTATATGGCAAAAGATAATGGGCAAAAATCTTAAAAACAGGTGTAGGAACGCCCAAAAACAAAATAAACATACGCATTCCCGGAGGGGATGCGTTAAATTTATTCCAATAAGTCTCATTATAATATATTTTTAGGGAGATGCATGGTTATTTTGCACTATTGTTGAAAAATTTGGTTCCGGTTCATATCAAAGAGCTGGATAAAAATGATAAAAAACTGAAAAAATTGAAACTTGTAAATGTCTTTTTTGAATATTTTTTAAAATAAAATTTTAAAAAAATATATCTACATAAAAAACTGTTTACAGTAAAAAGAGAATATAATAAGTGTTTTTAATATTTACAACAGGAACACGATACTTGATATATTGGCTGGGTGATTATTTCAGCCAACAATTCAGATCTCATATGGAAGAATATTTTTGACGGTTAATTTTTGACCGTTAAAGGGGGTATAAATTATGGACTATTTCAAGAAAAAATTGTCTAAAAATGACCCTATTACCTTTAATTTTATGCGGGGAATCGATTGCGCGCATTTCCGAACCGTGAAAACGCTTCCTTAACCCTGGTTTTCGCAAAAATTGATGTTTTTAAAGCGATAAATTGATTTTCGCTTTAAAACACCGATCCCTTCCCTGAATCAGGGTCAAGGAAGCGGGAAAGAGATCGGTATTTTAAAGCGAGAGTCAATTTTTTCGCTTTAAAAACATCGAAAATCAGGGTCAAGGAAGCGTTTTCACAGTTCGGAAGTTCGTGAATCGATTCTCCACCGGTTTTCTCATAAAAATCCGAAACCCTAGACATAAAAATGGGCATATGCAATGAGAGAAGAAAAACGACACCAGAATCATGGGAGTGACTTCTGTAAAAAATTAAAAATAAAATTTTTTATTTTTGCCTTTTTAAATTAGATATTTGGCGGAAATAAATCTCGCTATGTTCATGGCGCAGTTGGTAAAGCGTTAGTTTTACAGTCGGAAAGGCTCAGGTTTGATCCTGTTCCCGCCGAAAATTTTTGTACTTCCAATAAATATATAAAAATTTTTAAATAAAAAATTTAAGACCAAGTACCCTTCATGATAAATTTTTAGCCCCTTATCATGTTTTACCGTAAGATTATAATGCAATTTTATCGCCGTGTAAGAAGTTATCCTCATGGCTGAATAGCTAAGACTCTCGACTTATTTAAATTGCTTGCAGGTTCGATTCCCAGCAGAAACCGAGTATTTTTGCCTCTGCCAGAAAAAATTTGTAATACATATATAGCCTGTTTCAAAAAGAGATATTATAGAAACTTCCCGATCCCAGTTTCGAGCGATCCCGTCCAATCTGGCAAGTTAAGCAACGTTGGGCCCGCAGGTTCGACCCCTGGAGGGTAAAATGTCGAAAAATTAAAAAAATTTTATCAGGTCCTCTAAATTCGACATCATAGAACGTTTTCCCATTTTTGCTTCCTTTAAAAAATTTGTATAAGCCTGAAAATTGAATTTAAATATCATGTAACAAATGAAATCTTGAATTCTATCATAATTTGTAATCTCGTTCTGAAATTTTTATGAAATTTTTAAAGTCGATTTCCAGGCCTATACAAAATTTTTAAAGGAAGCAAATATGGGGAAAACGTTCTATGATGTCGAATTTAGGAGACCTGATAAAAATTTTTTAATTTTTCGACATTTTACCCTCCAGGGATCGAACCTGAGGGCCCAAGTTACATGAATTCGAATCAGAGTCTTGGCGGCAAATTCAAATTTAAAACGGGAGGTCAAAAATCGCCAACTTCAAATGCGATTATCTCGACAACGATAACGATTCAGAATTTACTGTAAAATCAAAAAATGCACCATTTTTCATGAATTTTCCGAATATATATAAATTATGGCAAATTTCTCACTCTAAGGAATTTTCAATTTGTGTGCGAACCTTTTCAAGCTCCATTTTCTATTTTTTTAATCCGCTTTGTCCGATGATCAACGGCTCAAATTGTAGGTACTAACTAGAAGTAATTAATAGGCAAAGAAACGAAGTACACACAAAAAACCTGATTTTTTTATAATATGACATGGTTTTTTATTGTACAACATCATTTTTTCACTAAAATTGTCCAGTTTTTCCTATATGACATGTTTTTTATTTCATAGCAATGTTTTTTTCATAAAAAATGTTTTGTTATTTTTCTATCAAAAGCGTACAAAAATCCTATTTTTCAACAAAAATCTTAATTTTCTGACCATTTTCAGCCAAAAAAAGCGTTTTCCAACAACTTTTTCGCCTGCGGTGCTGTTTTTGTCAACTAAAAATAAGGATTTTCAGCAAAAATTTTTGAACGCGTCAACCAAAAAAGAGTCGAAAACATGACGTAATATGAGAACCTTGTCCCCTCCTACTTGTGAACATGTGTTCAAAACCAGAAAAAGTCTGATCTCGGTAAGAAAAATGTTGGAAAATGCCTCTAATAGAGTTTTTTCATGTGAGGAATCGATGCATTCTCGTGAAAACGGTTCGTTGACTATGAAAACTCATTTTTTTCTCAAAACTCACCAAAAATCGATTTTTCATAGTCAAATTTATTTATCACACCGATCCCCAATATCCTATATATTGGGAGTAGGGATGTATAAGGGCTTATTGAAGCGATTAATCAAATTTTGAATAATCGCTACAAGAAACAACTTTATTGATTGGGTAAAATTTTACTGCAAAAATACCCAAGTGTACGTTTTCTTTGTAATAAACCAACTTTCAAATAGGCAACTTCACAATTAATTATCTCAAAATCGAAATAGAATACGCCAACTACAACTCAAACAATCTCGTCTATACAAACACTGACTACAATGAAAAATTAAAGACAGTAACAACTACTACTCAGAAACCTATAACAGTGACACGATATCGATAACAACAACTCTACTACCTACGACTAAAGCTACTTCGATTTCTTACTACATCACCAGTAAATGATCAAGAACTCAAGATGAAGAGTTAGAATATTATGATCAATCTCAAACTAATACAGAATTTTTACTATAGGCACAAAAATCCGAGTTTTTTCAAATATTAGCTCATTTTTATTGAAGCGAAAACTTGCCATAGATATCTATATAAAAGTTGTAGCGCTGATCACCAGCTTTCACATGAGTAGTAAACGAATTTATAGAACAATTCCTACCAAGAGTTATGCCTATTACAAGGTGAGCCACCAAAAATGGCAAAGGTTCAACATCAGAGGGCTTGTTACATTCTTCAAACGATTTAAAAATTTTTTTTGGTAGGTTTTCGTTGTAGCACCAAAAATTATACTTTATACTTTCATGATAGACAAAAATTTATATCCTCTTTGTAAATATTAAAAAAGATCGAAAGAGCAACCCAAGTTATCCCTGAAATTTTTAGAGAAGAGATCATTATGGTAATCATTAGATAATGATTTGATCATCAACTGGATTATTTCAAATGGTTCGCTCGTTTATGGGATAATCAGCCCTCTCATTTTTGGTGTCATCCAATTTCATATTTTCATTTTTGAGGTATAACAACTTCCTCGTCCAAAACTTTTCACGCTGAGGTTTAAGATATCTGGGCTGGTTATCGAATTAACTCATAACGGATTTGAAATCGAGCTTAAGTGTTATTAAAACATTTTGTAAGAAGATTAAATTTTGGCCTAGAAGTGCCGAGCCTAACAGCACACGGGTTTCTAAAAATCAACAAGGAATTTTATAACGACCCCGGCCATTATGCGGGTGGTCGTTGGACGCTATCTTATAATTTTCTTATTAAATTTTGCAATTTTTGGTAGGTTTTAATTAAGTCTGTTGTTCTATGCTCTTTTTTAAGGCATGTACAATCCGGTGTTACAGATTGTAAGCTTTAAAGGACCAGTCCGAGCGGGAAAAAAGTTCTCCTTTTTGTTGATATACGGAAAGTTCATGAAAAATGGAACATTTTTTGTTGTTATATTAAATTCTGAATCATTTTCGTTTAAGAGATAATTATGTGCGAAGTTGACAATTTTTTAAAATTTGTTTATTACAACGAAAACATGTGCCGCAGAAATTTTTATCTTGCATCAGTTGAAATTTGAGTATGGAAGCGATTATTCAAAATTATCTGATTAATCGCTTCAATAGACAACTTTTAATTGATGCGAGTTAAAATTTTTCAGAAAAACCCAGGTGCAAGTTGTAATACACAGATTTCAAAAATCGCCAACTTCGCACGCAATTATCTCAAAAACTACAACGATTCAGAGGTTACCATAAAAACAAAAATGCTCTATTTTTCATGAACTATACGAATATCAAGCCATGGGTCAGAAACCCCAAGCAGGGATGCGCCCTTGATCTGGGTAACAGACGGACACCCGTGTCCGTCTGTTACCCTTTCCTAGCCAACCATCCTCTCTACGCCACTAGGAGAGGAGGGATCAATTTGGTCTCCATGGCCATTTTTTAAATTTATGGCGTTAATATCTTTTTGACAAAAATTATCTGAAAAATTTTAAGTGAAAACCACTATTTTTTAATAGCTCCCATATTTTAAAAATTCGCCAAAAATCGAGTTTAAATCCAATTCTGATAATCAATAGCTCAATCAATAGCCCTAATCACTGGATTTATCATAAAAATAAGAATTAGTTATGACTACTGCTAAGGAAGAAGACCTATTTCTCTTGCTCTCGACCTATAACGCTATTTATCATTATGATCTGTTTGCAAACCGAAAGTTGAAAATAATTGGCAATCTTAAAAATGAAGTAGATATGGATTATTGGTTGAAGGGTTCGGTAGGTTATATCTAAAGTTCGACGTTCCGACTAAGAATATCCTACTTACGTGCCTAAATACGTAAATAGGAATCAGACTTGCTTCCGATTACGGTCGAAAATTGTTAACTGCCGATACAGACAGAGAGGAGTAGAAGCCATGCCATCTTGGGGCCTAATCCTAAGAAATTTCGGGTTTGAAACATATGTCCTCTATACAGAGTGATTCAAAAAATTGAAATTTTTGTGATTTGTCTGTGAGGCCCGAAAATGATTTCTAAAAATGATCCATAGTGAGGTAATTTTATGCGGGAAATATATTGCGCGCATTCCCGAAGCGTGAAAGCGCTTCCCTGATCCGATTAAGTGAAAAAGGATACCATTTTCGCTTCAAAAACCCAATTTTTTCCCTGAATCAGGATCAAGAAAGCGTTTTCACGTTTCGGGAATGCACAATTGATTCCTTGCATAAAATTACCCTTATAGGATCATGTTTAAAAATTTTGAGAAAAAAATATTTTTCTATCGCCGACGGAACGTGCACCATTCCCTTTAAGGTTAAAAAAGGTTTATGAAAATTAAATTATTTTAAGGCAATAATCTGGTCAGAATTTGATAAGATCTACATGTGTAACTTGACTAAAAATTTACAATTTCCAAAAATGATTGCTTGTGATAACAATGACAATCACGCTGTTCTTGTTGAACTTAACATTTCATCTACATATGGTTTAGCTGTTGACTGGATCCATGGATTACTGTTTTGGACTGATTATTATTTGGGAACGGTAAGCCTAAACTAGGATACTTTTATTTGTACTCAGCTTTCCAATGTTCGTTAAAAATAAGGGTATTCATTATCACCGGTGCCAAATTTGAGAGGGAAGGAAGTTTCACAATGAATCAAAATGAAAAAAAGATCTGGGGCGATATTTTAAAAACGGTTAACGACACTCGATTCAGCTCATCGAGAAGAATAAAACTAGATACATATTGTACATAGCGGCTACAGAATGCCATGACCAGTGGTAGTGTAACAAAATTGCACTGTATAGGTCGAGGGTTCAAATCCCAGGCCGAAATTAAAGTTGGAGGGGGAAGTTTTGGAATTTTTCTCAAAAATTTTAATTTTTACCCCGAAAATTAAAAAATTTTTACGTTTGGGGTCATCCAGATATTACGTAATCACTTAGGGGGGGGGGAGGGGGTAGCCAAATGNCACTGAGTTTCGCAATGAAATCTCGAGCCCGTTCCTTCCCTGAATCAGAAATTCATAGTGTCATAAAGTTCATTTCTACTTTGGGCTATAAATCAACGCACCTTTTAAGGGTCTGGATATTATAAATAATTTTTAAGATCAATGTTATGGACTTGAACACTAAACAGAACAAAGTTCTCTTCGCTGAAGATATTAATAATCCTGGAGCCATAGCCGTCGACCCATCAAAGGGCCTAATCTTCTGGACAGATTATGGAAGAAGAAGAATCGAGCGAGCTTCAATGGTTGGAAATGATCGCATGGTATAGTCTGTTTCATGATTCCCTTGTTAGGGAAGTCGACAGTAGCAAATCGAAAAGTACATGTTTTAGACAATAGTCAATTCTAGTTGGCCAAATTGCATAGCATTGGATATATTCGATGAACGAGTTTATTGGGTAGATGTCTATACGATGACTATTGCTTCAGTTAATTATAATGGAAATGATTGGAGGACTATTTTGCACTCTGATATAATTTCTTCAATTTCTTCGTTCGATATAATTTCTCCATATTCATTCGCTATATTTGAAGGGAAGCTGTATTGGACTGGTTCGGAACCGGGCGATGTTTTTGTTATGAATAAGTTCAATCGCACAGAAGTTAGAAAGGTAAAATTGTTCTTTTTTTACTCTGTCGCTTACCTCATCAATTTACTACGTTCTCAGACCTTGAGTTTTTGCCTATACTTCAGAGAGGAGAGAATGGTGATTTTGCTTTCTTATGGAAGATATCGACATAAAGATAGGTTTTTGGTTGCAAAAATGTAGGTCTCTTATGGGGCATAGATGCTGAGACTCCTCTCGTTCGAATTTCGCCTTTTTGATTTCATCATAGTCAAGAGTACAGCGCACCAAAGAGGAAAAAGGTGCAAGTAAAGGTCAAAATTTTAAAAAATCACCAATCGGCTCAGCACCGAGTGCTTCATAGTGAACACCATATCATGGTGTTTGGGGTTCGACCCATGTCCGATTGGCTAACGTGCTCGGCCTTTACTCATAGGGCGCGGGTTCGAACCCGCGCAAAAAAGTCATTTTTTATTTTCTTGTCAAAATTCATGAAAATTTTTTCATATCCATATTTTAATGCGGAGAACATGAAAGCGCTATTATTTTTTCATGAAAATTTTTTGGATCAAAAACTTATTTTTCCAATTTTCCCAAAAGTTTTCATGGAAAAGTAATATCGCCCTCGTATTCCCCCTATAAAAATGTGGGTATGCAATAATTTTCATGAATTTTGACAACAAATAAAAAAATAATTTTTGGGTGCGAGATCGAACCTGTGACCAATGAATGAAAAAAATTGTAATTTTGACCCTTACCTGCGCCTTTTCGGCATTTTGGTGCGCATGAGAGCCATATCTTGTAGCTAAGTATGAGGAAAATATTTTTGAATCTATACTTTTCTCAAAAAATAAATATTTTCAATTTTTCATTTTTAGTTAATTAGTGGCGTAGAAGATCCTTTTTATTCAGTTCGAGTCTACCACAATGCTGTTCAACCAGAACTTCCAAACAAGTGTGATCAACATTCTTGCGGCGATGGTGCCATATGCCTTCCAAAAGGCAATTCTTGTAAGACATAATCACCTTCTGTTAAAGTTCCATTGTTTTAGTCGACAATGAAGGAAAACCACAACCCAGCATTGGATTACCTTATTCATGTGTTTGTGCTGATGGATACACGACAGGAGAAGAACCAAATACGTGTGTTTTGAGAATATGATTCCCCCTTCCAGATAAACTTATTCTCACAACTTTTTTACATATCTGTAATCGATATGAAAAACCCTATTATCGTCATTAAAAAATTTAGTCGACCATCTGAGTGTTAAACAATTTTTTGATTTTATAAGTCTTTTATTGTTAAAGAAATACAGGGTGGTGCAAAAAAAGTTCCATTTTACCATTTTTCGTAATTTTGGTCCCAAAAATATTTTCCTAAAAATCACTTTATTATGGGTAATTCGGTGCAAAGGAATCGATTATACACATTCCCGAAGCGTGAAAATGCTTCTCTGATCCTGATTCAAGAAAAGTTTTTGAAGCGAAACATAGATGTCTATATAAAAGTTGTAGCGCTGATCACCAGCTTTCACATGAGTAGTAAACGAATTTATAGAACAATTCCTACCAAGAGTTATGCCTATTACAAGGTGAGCCACCAAAAATGGCAAAGGTTCAGGCCCGTACGCGCATTGAGGCCCCTGGGGCCCGGGGCCCCCCCCCAAACCCGACCGAAGGCTGAAAAAAACATAAGGGTCCCCCCTTATGTTTTTCCCGAAAATTTTGAAAAAAATTTCAAAAATCCTAATGGTCCCCCATTATGATTTTTCACCAA
>OZJO01022657.1:0-16193 GCA_900406225.1 Acrobeloides nanus | reverse complement strand
TCATATAAATTTTTGAAAAAATCGACCTTTTTTTTGGTCGACAACATATAGCCCCGAGGTAGCTTGTCCCCCCCCCCCTCCTTGTTTATGTATGCATGTACCCCCCTAAAAGGCCATTCACCCATCCATCCTGAGGGACCGGTGTACTCCCCCTACTGGTGACCTATGGGTTGGAGATAGTTAAAACATCTAAGGTTTGGATGGAGATAGTCAAAACATCTAAGGTTTGGATGGAGATAGTCAAAACATCTATGGCTCAAATGATAGTCAAAACAGCTATGAATGGGGCTGGGGATAGTCAAAATATCTATTTGGATGGGGATAGTCAAAACAGCTATGGCGGTGGCTGCAGATAGACATAATTTACTACCTTATCATCTTATTACTACCTTGACACCAGCCCGTCTAAAAGGTAGTAATGTTATTACCCTGTCATCCAATGTTGTCATTGATATTAAGTTAATTTGTCCTTGGGACTAGCTTATCACTTCGGAACTAACTTGTCCTCAGGGCTAACTTTACTTTGTTGGGACTAACTTGTCTATAGGGCTATTTTAGTGAGAATTAAAAAACTTGAACAAATTTTAAAAATCGAAACATTGCTATTTTTGGGGCACATTGTAAATTCATATAACATTATTAGATTTATTCCTGGTTTTGAAAACTTTAACTCTAGGTTGGGCATGAGTTCCACTAGCTATCATGGTCACTGCAACTTTAATACCTTTAAAGAACCTCGTGGATCACTCTGTACTTTATAGACAAAATCATGTTTTATTAAATTTTATACTTGCCTATTGTTTAAAAGCACTCAAACCTACAGGGTGGCTAAAAAAAACCGGATTTATGCGCTTTTTCGAGCAATTTTTTGCAAAAAAAATTTTTTTTAATTTTTGCAAAAATGACTTTTCTAGGGGAAATTTTATGCGAAAAATCGATTGCGCGCATTCCTGAAGCGTGAAAACGCTTCCTTGACCCTGATTCAGGGAAGATGGTGGGTGTATTGAAGCGAAAATCGAAAAATTTTCCCTGAATCAGGGTCAAATAAGCGTTTTCACGCTTCGGGAATGCGTGCAATCGATTTTTCGCATAAAATTACCCCTAGAAAAGTCATTATTGCAAAAATTAAAAAAAATTTTTTTTTGCAAAAAATTGCTCGAAAAATCGCAAAAATCCGGTTTTTTTTGGCCACCCTGTATATATGAGTAGTAAGAATTCTCTCATGAAAATAATATCCTGTTTAAAGCTAGGATTTTAAAGTCACGCACAGATCTTTCTCTAAATAAAGGACAATAAAATTTCTTTATTAATAATAGTAGGCATAAATTTTTTCCCACGCAATTTTAACTCTCACATATTTTTTCTCGCGTCATGATGCCGTCATGACGCCTTTGTTATGTCTTAATTAAGTGAGAACAAAATTTATACCTATTATTTTTTAATATTAAACGAGAAATGCAACTGCTAATCTACAGGGTGGGGCAAAAGTTCTGTCAGTAAACATGTTTTGCTTATTTTGTGCACTTTTTTCCAATAATTTTGGTATAAATTTGATTTTTTAGCCATGAAGAATTTTAGAGATGCCATTATTCGCTTATTTAAGCAAGGAAAAACTGGATATCAAATAGCCAAAGACATGAATATTGGAGAAAGAATGGTGTATAGAACAATAAAGAGATATCAAGAAACTGGAAGCGCTAAAGACAAACGAAGAAGCGGAAGGCCAATAACTGCTCGCACACCGGTTAACAAGCGAGAAATAAAGGGCAGAATCCAGCGAAATTTGGAAAATGAAGCGTGCTCGAAGCCTCATCAGTCGATTGAGGCATTGAAGAAGAGTTTGGTGGCAGCGTGGAATAAAATCCCGCAAGATGTGATCGATAAAGCCGTGGACAACTTCTCGAAGCGATTGAAGAAGTGCATTGACGCTCAAGGAGGTCATTTTGAAGATAAATAGTTAAATTTTGTTATTGTTTATTGTTTCGTTTCTGATAAATATTATTGGAAAAAAGTGCACAAAATAAGCAAAACATGTTTACTGACAGAACTTTTGCCCCACCCTGTATACTAGCTCCAAATGTCATTATATGGAGGTCTGACTGTACACTTTTCTATAAACATTTACACAAACAATAAAGTAACAATTTTTTCAAAGATAAAATTTTTTAAAATTTTACAGCTTCACAACTTTCTTCAACACCATTATATAATGTTTGCTTGTCTCTGCATATAATTGGTAACTTTTCATATGAAGGAATGGTGCTATTTGTATCATATCCTAAAAAATTATCTTGAAAAAATATTTTTATTTCAAACTACCGAGCGTTTTGAGCATAGGTGCAATTTTGTCAAGTTGTTTCAAGACGTTGTTGGGATAAAAGCCTATCCATGAGTGCAACTTTTTCTTGTAGATTTTATGTGTTACTTGATCTAGGCTAAGCATGCTTCTAAAAAATTTGCTAAATTTTAGCTAAAAACAAATGTTTACTGGGATATTTGAACCTTGTCTCCATTTCTATTCATATATTTTTCATGCTCCAATATTTTTTCATAAAATGGTACTCTCAAAAAATTCAAAATTCTTTGAATCTCACTCTTCGTATCCAAAATTAGTCTTTCGTAATGAACCTAGATTAGATTGTAGCAAACAAATTCAAATTCTGTACAACATACCATTAAACATAAAGATCCTAAATTTGCACACTGATTTGCCATTGATGCTATCATGCCATTCCAAATAATAAAGTTTTGCTATAAAAATTTAATCAAAAATAAGTTATAAGATATTTCCGCCAAGAGAAAAAAGTTTGGAGCTACTTCGACTCTTATCCCCATTGAACGTGATCAAAATCGAAAAAATTTATTTTTCGAAATTTTCTAAAAATGACCCTATTATTGTATGGGTAATTTTATGCGAGAACATGTTGGCGATGTTATTTGTGCGTAAAAACGCTTCCATTTTTTAGAAAATCGAATTTTTCGACAAAGAAAGTACATGGTAATCAATAATTTACTCACGTATTTAAAAAGCTTGCCAAAAATCGAATTTAAGTCCATTTCAGTCGTCCGATCATTTGATAGCTACCGTCACCGAATTTTTTTAAGAAAAAAATTATTAAAAAATATTTTATTTTCAATTTTTAGCCCAAAAATACTAAAAAATTACGATTTTTATAAATTTTCTTTAATTTAAAAATTTTGCTAACAATCGAGTATAGTTCGGATTTCTTTGAGCGACAGCAATCCTGAAAGTTGGGATTCTGAGGTATTTTTTACAAAAGAAATGATTGAAAAAGCTTTTAAAATCGCGAAGATATGATTTTTTGAAAATTATGCTTTTTTTCGATGTTTTCCTTATTTCCAAAAAAAGTGCAAAAATTGAAAAAAAGCATAATTTCAAAAAATAATATCTCCGTGATTTTAAAAGCTTTTTCAATAATTATTTTTGTAAAAAATACCTCAGATTCCCAACTTTCTTTTATGAAAACAATTATTAAAAAATATTTTATTTTCAACAAGATATGGATTTTTGAAGTCAGTGGATTTTCCAATTTTTCTTAAATTTGCCTATTTTCAAAAATTTTCCAAAAATCGAGTATAGTTCGGATTTCTCCGAGCGACAGCAATTCTGAAAGTTGGGATCCTGAGATATTTTTTACAAAAAGAATTATTGAAAAAGCTTTTAAAATCGCGGAGATATGATTTTTTGAAAATTATGCTTTCTTTCAATTTTTGCACTTTTTTTGAAAATAAGGAAAACACCGAAAATTATTGATCACCCTGTACATATTTCGAAAAAGCTAATATGCAAAAATTCAATTTTCTAAAAAATGGAAGCGTTTTACGCAAAAATAACATCGCCAACGTGTTTCCCGCATAAAATTACCTCTAATAGGGTCATTTTTGAGAAATTTCCGAAAAATAAAATTTTTTAATTTTAGACCACGTTCAATGTGGTATAAGAGCCGAAGTAGCTCCAAAAGTTCATTACCCATTGTACAGGAGCAAGATGGCGCAAAACAAAATTTCGATCTCCGGGGGATTGAACCCTCCTTATTCAACATATTTTTTTAGCTATTTGCTCCTGCGCCACAGGTCGAGAAAATTGCACAAAAGTTACCCGGGGAACAGCTCGTCATGGCCAAATGGTTAGAACTATAGATTAAACTTTAAAGGTCTCTTTTTCAAGTTCGAATCCCGTTCCAAAATTAAAGTTTTCCGATTTTCATGAAATTTTTTGCATATGCCTATTTTTGGTCGTAAATCATTATTCTGTTAATATTTTTTCATATATGGGTGGTTTGACATGCATAGCGCTGGTTCAATCCTCGCCGGCTACCATAAGTTTTTGCCTTTTCTTAAAAGTTCTCTAAATCGGTTAATTTTTTGTACACGGGGATTTTCGACAGGAGAACTCAAATCTGAAGAAACTTTTAAATCTTGGTCACTGGAAGTTACCCCTCGAGAGGTATGCCCCTTCAAAACCCCTTTAAATTATACCCCTTGTGTGGGTAACTTCCAGCCAAATGTACTCTAAGAAAAAAACATAAATATTAAAAATGACCAAAAAAGGTCAATTTAACCATGACTCTTAACCATTTGGTCATGACTGGCTGTTCCCCGAATAAATTTTACGCACTTTTACCGTCCTATGCTGCATCATGGGTGATGAAGGGAGAAATTTCCATTTATGTTACTGTGAAGTTATTTCTCTCAAAACCCCATCTCCACAGGTTTAAATCATTTATCGATTTGACTGTTGCTCGAGCATCTCTTATTAAAAGTAGAAATTTGGCCTTTGGAAACATTTGGTGTATCCTTTCCATATACATTAGTACAGTTGGGTCCTTGCTGCAAAGAACTTTTTCTTCACGATCATGTTTTTGAATGACCTAAAAATGTAGACATTTCTCAGTCAATAGAAAAATATCACTGATGGTGAAGTGGCAAGAGTTTATCATATTGTACTCAAACGTTGAATGTTCGATCCCGCCAGAGCGAAAATTTTATTTGACTTCAAAGAAGGTTGTTAAATGACAACCCCAGAAAAAGCTGTAAATTTTTAGTCAAGATTTTGCGAAACAGAATTTTCGAAATGGATTGACTGAAATTGGGCTTTTCTTGACTCCGAGGAATTTTATAAATGTCAAATTCGGATTCCTCGCACATTTTCACCCCTAAAAGAGGTCGTTTTTAGGCAAAAATCGCATTTTTGCGACTTTTCGCTTCAATACACAACACGCTTTCCCTGAATCAAGGCGTTTTTTCGCTCCGAAAATGTCAAATTCGGATTTCCCGCATGTTTTTATCCCTAGAAGGGTCATTTCCAGAAGAAATTTTCACGTGGGTGGCACCCCTACTGTGCTCCGAGATGTCTTATATAAATCGAACCTCGCTTAAGAAAGCAGACATAGCATCATCCATTAATTCCGGTGTAACACCACTTTCATATAAAGCTGGCAAATAGGTCATTTCAAAATTAGCGAACCAATCTAATATTTCAGGAATTACAACAGTTTCTTCACCGCTAAAATTCAAATTAAACTCTGTTTCATGGTGAATCAAAAAAGCTGGGCGCATAGCCTAATGGCTAGAACACTGAACACTCAAGATTGGCGCTGGATCGATCCCACCAGAGTCATAATTTTTTTTTAATATTTATTATAGCAAATCATAAAAGGATGTAAAAGCAAACCCCCTTAAAATTACATGAAAAATTTTTGCCTATAAGTTTTTTGATAAAAAAGTTTTCTGTGAAGATTTTTGCTGGTTCAATAATTGAACTTTCATCCCTGATTAACTTCAATAATTGTAATACATGGGCAAAGTGAATAGGCTAGTAAACCGAAAAAATACGTTTGACGATCTTTTTTTGGCTATCAAAAATTGAAAAATTCGTAAAAAATCGAAAAATTTGTAAAAATTGTAAAATTCGTCAAAATCGAAAAATTCATCAAAATCGAAAAATTCATCAAAATTCGAATTTTGATGAATTTTTCGATTTGTTAAGAATTTTTCAATTTTGACGAACTTTTTTATTGTTGACGAATTTTTAAGAATTTTTCGATTTTTGACGAATTTTTTGATTTTGACAAATTTTCAATTTTTTTACGAACTTGGAATTTTTGATGAATTTTTCGATTTTGACGTATTTTACAATTTTTACAAATTTTTTTATTTTTTACGAATTTTGATGATTTTTACTAATTTTTCAATTTTGACGAATTTTTTTGAAGGCGCTCGATCTCCCGGTTCTTAAATTTACAGTTAATAATTGTGAAAATATGGATAAAAATACGTATTTTTCAATTTTTAAGGGTCAAACAAAGGTTTTCCCGCTTTGGGAATGCGCGCAATCGATTTTTCGCATAAAATTACCCCTAAATATGCCTTTTTTTTAAAGTTTAGAAATAAAATTTTTGGCCCTGGTGGAATCGAATCCTCGCTAATTACACGAATGGTCAGTGTCCTATCCTTTAGGCCATGTGCGCCCAGCTTTAATGAATCTGCCAGGAAACAGAGTTTATCTATTGCGCCATTTTATCTCGACTTTTTATTTAAGGCATGAAAAAACAGACTATAATTTACTCACCATCTTATTTCCGGGTGTATGTCCAATAGTACCCTCATCAAAGTTGTACCCGAGCGAGGAACACCGCCGACAAACAAAAATTCTTGTTCCCGAGATAAAATATGGCGTGTTAGTCGATTGCCATAATTACTCATCCATAAATCAAATTTCACGAGTAAAATACCCATTAAAATACCCAATATCAATATAGACCATTTTGAATGAAATTTTCTATCAAACATAAACCGCACACTATATAGAGACATGGAAACAAACAAAATTTATGTCCACAAAGCTATTCCGCAACAACTCAAAAAGGTTGTTCAGACAAACAATCCTTACAAGTAGAAAAAAAAGTATAAACTCATGTTGCGCAGTCCCGAGAATGCACAATTCATTCATGTGGTTTGTTTACTTTTGTCAAAGTGAACCTTTCTTGACCATCACATTTTTAAGCTTAGTCGCCTTTAAATTTTTGGGAACACTGTTCAAATTTATCCAAAGGTTAACTTAGTTAGCAAAACAGTTTATTTAGTATTTAAATAACAAAATTAAATTAATGTACAAAAATGAGATAACTTAGAAGATAGATATAGGGAGGCCATGAATATCGCGGAAAATGTTGTTTGAGCCATATCTTTTTCTTTTTTTTTCTCTAAATCCTTTTTCAGCGCGGTTTTTTGTCAAAATTATAGAATAGTGTATATGAAAATTTTAGAGTTATTGTGGATCAGGGAGTCACCCAAGGGTCGAAAATCGAAAAAAAAATTTCTAAACTTTTTTAAAAATGGCATATTTTGGGGTAATTTTATTGAAAAATCGATTCCCGTGAAAACCTTTGTTTGACCCTTAAAAATTAAAAAACGTATTTTTATCCATATTTCACATTTATTGACTTTAAACTTAAGAAACGAAAGACCGAACGCCTTTGGCGCTCAAAGGATCGTCCCAAAAATTTTTTTGAATTTTTAATTTTTCTAGAGAGGGTACCCTCATGATTTTGGTGTCGTTTTTCTTCTTTCATCGAGCTCTTTCCAAAAAACTAAGTCGTAACGAGATTGGACTTAAGGTTACAAACAGACATTTCTCGTTTAATATTATTTTTTCGAATTTTTTGCTGATTTTTAAGGGTCAAACGCTTCAGTTTTCACGCATCGCGAATGCGCGCAATCGATTTTTCGTTAAAATTAACAATATGTCATTTTTAAACAATTTTAGAAAAAAATTTCGATTTTTGACCCCGCATAGGGACGAATGGAATGAAACAGAGGGCTGCAAACGTGACGAATGAAATGAACACGATGGAACAAGGTGAATGAAACGAACACAGATGGAACAAGCACGAATTTAACGAGACAAATGAAACGGGACGAATGAAACGATTTTTTATTGGTTTCATTCAATTGTGTCTTTCCATTATGTCGCTTCATTTGTCTCGTTTTATTCGACCGTTTCGTTCGTCTCATTTCATCCTCTTCGTACCAATTTACCCTATGCCACAAAAATGTCCCGTAATATGAACACTTCTGGCCTATTTATGCGCCCAATTTATGCTTATGTATTAAAGAATTTGTAAAAAAACATTTATTCTAGGAAATTTTCGAGTTAGTCATATTTTTAAAATTAGGATTAGATATAGTATAAATGGGTTTCTCTTTAAGCTGCAAATCATTCATGGAGCTATCAATATTTTCATTTTTACAGCAAGCAAAATTTTCTTGGCATAAATAATAAATTAATAAGAGTAAAAATCCGCTCAAGACTACCACAAGAAATATAACGAGTATAGCTATTTCTTCTTGAACAGTAAAGCTTCGAGAGTTGGAAGATGGATATTTTGGGTGAGCCTGTAATGGACATAGATATAAAAATAAAATCAAGAGTACAAATAACTTTTCTTCTTTATAGTGAAACAACATCCTGATATTGAAAAGAAATTTTTAAATGCACTTTTTGATAGGCCAATTTTGATTTTTTGCTCCGATATGATCTTAGGGTGTATAAATGACGTTATGTTTACATGCACAAAGGAGACTAAATTAATGAGTAACGTAAAGACTAAAAGAGCAAGACTAAAAGTCTCCGTTTTGACGTCATTTGACCGAACCTGAACCAATACACATATTTTTAAATCAATTAACAATTAACCCTCCGACGACTGACAAGGGAACCACTAGTTCTGCCACACTCAGATTTTTATGTGACCTATCTCAAAAAATCGGGAAAAATAGTATATTAAGAATATGTATATGATTTAATACACCAATCTTCCTATCACGAGATATCGAGGGGAAAAGTTGCAAAAAAAATTCATTATAATTTTGTTCAAAAAGTATTTGACACATGTGGGATTCGAACCCGGCTCGTGCAGGGCAAAAGTCAACGACGCTACAAATTGAGCCACAGAGGCTAAACGTTTAAAACCTACAAATTTTGGCCATGATTAAATGCATTTTTGTTTACATGGAAATTTTTAATATTTTTTTATAATAAATAATATTTTTAAAAAGGAAAATTGATCAAAATTGTTTAAAAACATTATTTATTATAAAAAAATATTAAAAATTTCCAATTTTGTTCGGTCAAATTTGAACGCTGGTCGATGTATTTCAACACGGAGAACAGTTCTAGCGTGGTTTCGAAAAAATCCGAGAAAAATTTTTTCAACTTCTCCTCCTAGTATCACATGTAAAAATGGGTCAAAAATCAAAATTTTTCAGATTTTTTCGAAATCACGCTAGAACTGTTCTCTGTGTTGAAATACATCGACCAGCGTTCAAATTTGACCGAAAAAATTATCTTTGGTGTTTTAGAGAGGTTGGAAAATTCAAAAAATATACGTAAAATCGGGGTATGTGAGCTTCGGAGAAGGATTTGAATTTTTGGGTGCTCGATTTTTGCTTTGAAATGACTTTCAAATATTTCCCCATGCATTAATCTTACTAAATAAATTCAATTTGAAGCGCGCTCGGAATGTTTAGGACGACCTTTGAACACTCAAGAAAGTGTCTCTTAAAAAATCAATTTTTTCAACTTTTTTATTTTGACTCCAAATTGGCTGATTTTTGGTACTTGGGGGGTTTTCGGGCAAGAGAAATTGATTAGAGCAAGTCCCGAGTTCCGAAAATTATTATGGCTCCCTATCAAGTGATTTAACCCTCAAAACACGGCTGGGTCTTGAAAAACGTAAAAAATTCATATCTTGTGTATGACAGGGCAAAA
Source organism: Acrobeloides nanus (assembly GCA_900406225.1). Taxonomy (NCBI): domain Eukaryota; kingdom Metazoa; phylum Nematoda; class Chromadorea; order Rhabditida; family Cephalobidae; genus Acrobeloides; species Acrobeloides nanus. The sequence continues at coordinate 6,400 of OZJO01022657.1, read as the reverse complement.
GTTGGGAAAAATTATCTTAAAATAATTTTTCCAAACTTTTGCAAGAAAGAAAATTTTTGAGAAAAATAAAAAGTGCATGACGTTGAGTGCTCGATGAACTCGACGTCATGCCATTTAGTCGTCTGAGCGGGCTTACGCTGTCGGCACGAAAAAGGGCCGACATGGAACAAAAGCCCGATTGTTCAAAGGGATATAAAAGTGCGCGAAGAAAAAGCGTGGAACGCGCTGTCGGCACGAAAAAGGTCGACGTTTAAAAAGCCCGAGATTCAAAGGGCATAAAGATTGAATGGGAGAAAAATGCGAAAAAAATCTAAATTCCGATTGGAAGGGTAGCATAAAAGGCGAGGTAATCAGAGATCGAGATCCATTTTAAGACCGGAAGGCTGATCGTGAACACGGTCAGGTGTAGAGTAGCTCATGTAATTTTTACTCTTGGAGAAATCGACGAATTTTTTTATGCGGTTAGGCCATGGGCATTAGTGCATCTTTTCCACATGTTTTCGTTTCGGTACACATGTGGCTTCTATTTTTTCGATAATTCGATTTTTGACTTTTTTCGAAAAAGTGCCGTAACTGTTTTATTTTGGTGAATTACCATTATGGTGTCGATCCACCCGTTAGGAGATGTAGTAATTCGATCGCTCACAGGATCACGGCCGTCAGAAACTAAGTCACAAGTTCGCCTCATGTCTGGATCCGAAAGTTTTTGCATATTTCAATTTTTAATTTTTTTCAAATTAAATTTCAATAAATTAAAAAATTTTTAATTAAAAAAAAATTAAAAAACGTTACAATTTTAAAAAATGCAAAAAGATAGTAAAAACAAAATAAAAACTGGCTAAAATAAAAAACAATAAAAAATTACATCGTAAAAAATTTTAAAAATCAAACTTTCTTTAAAAAATTTAAACTCAGGGAGAAGTCATAGGCGAGTCGCATTCGAGGCGAAGCCGTAGGCAAGCTGCGTTTGGGGCGAAGGTGAACCGTGCTTGGGGCGAAACTGTAGGCGACCCGTACTCGTAAAAAGCCGTAGGCGAGCTGTGTTTGGGGCGAAGTCGTCAGCGAGTCGCACTCGGTGCGAAGGCGAACCGTACTCAGTAAGAAGCCGTAAGTGAGTCGAATTCGTGGTGAAGCCATAGGCGAGCCGTGTTTGAGGCGAAGCCGTAGGTGAACCGTAATCGGGACGAAGCCATAAGCGATCCACCCTCGGGGCGAAGCCGTAGGCGAGCCGCACTTGTGAGAAGCCGTACTCGAAGCGAAGAGTCATCACTCGGAGCTACCGTCTCTCGAAGATCCCAAAAGCGCCGTAGGCGTTTGGTCCCAGTTTATTAACGTCAAAAATCATGCATTACAAAATGATGCAAGAATATTCAAATAAAACAAAATAAAACGTTCAGAAAGATCCATGATCCATTGTTTTCACTTCATCCCGAAACAGCTTAACCGCTCAAAAAGATTATTGTGTCACTCAAACAACCGAATAAATTATCGCTAAAACAAGTTTATTGATGCTGATCATGCGTTCTAGGTCACGATTGATCAAATATAGGGCTTGAACTTGAAAAGAGGGGACGTAAAAATTATCCATAATGGGATTTTTTTCTGTTATACATCAAAAACCAATTTACTAATCTGTTAATAATTAAAAACAATGAATAGGAACGGGAACGCAAATTTGCATAAGTTTTTTTTTCAGAAAATGATCATTGAAACATTAGCATAATATAAAAGGATGATAGTAATTTTTGTAATCCAGAAAAGTTTTTTTTTCAAAATTTTTTATTATGTTGGCTAAGGTAGTAATATTCCTCTGTCTGGTTGAGTTCTCTTTTTGTCTAAACATCCACAACAGCGATGTGCTCAACGTTCACAAAGAATTTAAAAAATTTAAGAAAAAGTAAGTTTGAGAGTATTAATTTAAAGGACAATTCCATACGGAAAAAGTCGTTTGGTGTCAAGCTAGTACCGTTACTAACTTGTATCTCAGGTGCCAAGGTAGTACCAAGATGTCAAGGAGTACCAAGATGTCAATATAGTAACTATAGCTGTTTTTACTAAATATGTGCAGCTTAAAGAGAAACCCATTTCGAGGTAGTAATATAGAATCTGCCAAAGTAGTATCGATAACAAATAAGTATTTTTTGACGGCCTCAACCTGACTATTCGCCTATACCCAACCCCAACTATAGCTGTTTTACTAACCCCAACCATTACTGTTTTGACTATCCCCAGCCATATCGGTTTTAATTATCTCCAACCTAGCCATAGCTGTTTTGACTATCCCCAACTTTTTTCCGGGTGGGTGTTTCACTCCGACATCAAATTTCATAATTTATACAAATTATAGCTTCAATCGAACCTATGAAAATACGACTGAACATCAGACTCGTCTCGAAATCTTCAAGCAAAACTATCACGAATTACTCGAAATCAAAAAGCAACATCAAAGCACGAATAGCTCGAATGATTTCGGTATTACCGAATTCATGGATTGGTCTAAAGAAGAGCGAGCATTAGTAAGTATCTTTTATGTCACTTATTAATCTGGTTATCATTTTAGTTAGCTGGTGTTCGCGGTGGTCCTTCTTTCGAAGGATCTAGAATAGCTATACCTTCAGCCCCTAGTCGAACTAAACGATCAACTCCCACTAGTTTTAATTGGCAATCTTATAATAAGATCACACCGGTGAAAAATCAAGGACGTGGGTTTCCAGGATGTAATCATTTTAATCCAAATTTTTCAGAATGTGGTTCATGCTGGGCTTTTGCTTCTGTTGCGGTCATGGAAACAGCATGGGCTATCAAAAACGGCTCTTTTCTTGACCTTTCTGAACAAAATCTTATTGGCTGTGTAACGGAGAGCAATGGATGCCAGGGTGGCTACCCCCAATATGCTTTGGCTTATGAGCGAGCCAATGGTATCGCCTCGGAAGCTGCTTATCCTTATACGGGGTCTAATAGTAACTGTAATCATGTGACGTCGAAAACTCACACCACAGATTGGTGGTATGTGGGAACGGATGAGACTCAATTGACAACTCAGCTTTATACACGTGGCGCTCTTGTCTACAGTAGGTTATGGCAGCCTTTAAATCAGGCCCACATCCCATACATGGGAAGGGGATGGACTCCTCCATCGCAAAATTTTCGTAGCTGCCCCTTAACCCTTGATCTGTCGGACTTTTTTTGTTGTCAGGCATTTCTACCCAAAAATGAAAAAAAACATTTTTGAACATGTGTGACGAAAATCGGACCCAGATACGTCATGCTAGGGTATTTTTTGGACAAATACGTTACCATGGGGTGGGGGGTCTGACCCACCCCTTGGACTTGTGTGCCCCTCATCCCATGTATGCTTTATTTAGTACATTGGTGACCCTCTCCCCTCCCAATTGGGGGAGGGGAGGGTCACCAATGTGAAAAGTCTCATTTTTCAATTCGATTTTCTTTAGAATTTTCATTTTTTTTCCCCAGAAATTTCAGGTTTGGAGGAGACGGGGGAAATCCCTCGCCCGGTGACCCTTGGATATGGGCCAATGTAAACTGACTGGAATCAAATCTATTTTTCAGCTATGTGGGTTCCAAATTCGATGTATTATCTAACTAGTACAAGTGGTGTCTATTACCCATCCGCAGCCGACTGCCAAGCTGCTGCTAACGCAGATGCTGGACATGCAGTAACAGTTGTTGGGTATGGAATTGATAACACTACCGGATATCCATATTGGTTGATCAAGAACTCTTGGGGTACCAATTGGGGGAATGCTGGTTTTTTCAAGCTCTATCGTGGAGCCAAGGTGTGCTCAATGGGTAATTCCATGTGGGCTGCTTCGGCAACTGCTCCAACTTGGACTTGCTCCAATGTGGATAACGAAAATGATTGTAAAAGATGGCAAAGTTATGGGTATTGTGCAAGGACTAGTCAATATTATTCGTTTATGACTTCAAATTGCAAGGCCGCATGCGGGTTTTGCTCTTCTGGCTAATTTCGATTTTCAGAGCGACTTTTTTTATCCAACTGCCATTTGAATTTTTTATGCAAATTTTACTTTTATATATTTATCCAAGGATTACAATAAAATTCATTTGTTATTTTAAAAAATTACAGCTTTCCCTTCGGGACTTTCTCAAGGCTGAGAGAGACTCTCCTCACTAGAGCGAGATTGTTATGTCTTGATCTTAGATCTTACAAGGGAACTGTCAGACTGAGAAGATGCAAATTTTTTCCAAAACTAGCTAAAACTGTTCCTTATGGCCTAAAATGGCGGAATTTTTTGCTGATTTTTAAGGGTCAAACGCTTCGGTTTTCACGCATCGGGAATGCGCGTAATCGATTTTTCGCATAAAATTAACAATATGTCATTTTTAAACAATTTTAGAAAAAAAATTTTCGACCCTGGAATGACTACCTGATTCACAATAGCTCCAAAATTTTTTATGCGAATTTCAATATCAGGCGACTTCAGATTGTCGCTGTGAAGAATCTTTTTAAAATAACTTAACAGTTTCAAGTTTTTACTCTAACTTTATATTTTTGTTGACAAGTCCGTTTTCGGACTTCTTAACGAAATTATTGATATAGCTAGCACAAAAGTGGGATGAATGAAACGAAACGAACGGCTGCAAACGCGACGAATGAAACAAACACGATGAAACAAGGTGAATGAAACGAACACAGATGAAACAAGCACGAATTTAACGAGACGAATGAAACGGGACGAATGAAACGATTTTTTATTGATTTCATTCAATTATGTCTTTCCATTATGTTGTTTCATTTGTCTCGTTTTATTCGATCGTTTCATTCGTATCGTTTCATTCGATTGTTTCATTCGTATCGCTTCATTCGTCTCGTTTTTACCCTATGCCACAAAAATGTCCCGTAAAATGAACACTTCTGGCCTATTTATGCGCCCAATTTATGCTTATGTATTAAAGAATTTGTAAAAAACATTTATTCTAGGAAATTTTCGAGTTAGTCATATTTTTAAAATTAGGATTAGATATAGTATAAATGGGTTTCTCTTTAAGCTGCAAATCATTCATGGAGCTATCAATAATTTCATTTTTACAGCAAGCTAAATTTTCTTTGCATAAATAATAAATTAATAAGAGTAAAAATCCGCTCAAGACTACCACAAGAAATATAACGAGTATAGCTATTTCTTCTTGAACAGTAAAGCTTCGAGAGTTGGAAGATGGATATTTTGGGTGAGCCTGTAATGGACATAGATATAAAAATAAAATCAAGAGTACAAATAACTTTTCTTCTTTATAGTGAAACAACATCCTGATATTGAAAAGAAATTTTTAAATGCACTTTTTGATAGGCCAATTTTGATTTTATGCTCTGATATGATCTTAAGATGTATATAGACATGATGTACACATGCACAAATGAGACTAAATTAATGAGCAAAGTAAAGACTAAAAGAGTAGGACTAAAATTTTCCGTGTTGACGTCATTTGACCGAATCTGAACCAGTACACACATATTTTTAAATCAATTAACAAAAAAGGAGTGCATGCCAAGTACACTTCTCAAAAAATTTTTCTCTAAATTGGCTGATTTTTGGTAATTGGGGATTATCGGGCACGAGAAATTGATTGGAGCAAGTTCCGAGTTCCGAAAAAATTATTATGACCCTCTATCAGGTGATTTAATTGGGGTCTATGAAAAATGTAAAAAACTCATATCTTGGAGAAATCGGCGAATTTTTTGATGCGGGTAGGCCATGGGCATTAGTGCATCTTTTCCACATGTTTTCGTTTCTGTACACACGTGGCTTCTATTTTTTCCGATAATTCGATTTTTGATTTTTTTCGAAAAAGTGCCGTAACTTTTTTATTTTGGTGAATTACCATTGTGGTGTCGATCCACCCGTTAGGAGATGTGGTACTCCGATCACTCACAAGGCACACCGTGTTCATTTTTTTTGGCGGAGGGAAACAAAAAAACGAATTGTAAAACGATAGTTTACGATGTAAATAACAACTTTAAAAAAGAGTACAAAAAATCAGCCAATTTGGAGCACTTTTTAAAAAATCGATTTTTGGACCTAGTGGGGGTTGGGGGGTCGCGTAGCCCCCTTATATGATTTTTTCAAGAGCCGGGACCAATTTTTTTGGATTCAGGACAAAATTTGAGGCATACCGTAAAATCGTACGTATAAGCCCGGAGGTGTATAAGCCCGGGCAACACATTTCACAATACGCAATAATTTTTCATCACACAATTTCTAACCATAAACGATAAACAATAAAAAATTATATTTAAAATTCCATATCATCGTCGAGAAGAGCTTCGTAGCCCCACAAGTTTGAGGAACGTATAAGCCCGGGCTTATACATCCAATAGAACGCATGTGTGGGTGTATAAGCCCGTTCTATTGGATGTATA
>OZJO01022655.1:0-19747 GCA_900406225.1 Acrobeloides nanus | reverse complement strand
CTAAGAAATTTTTTCTAGTAATCAGATCACTCGCCATTTTGTACACTCTAAATCATCATCCACCTTTACTAAAAAAAATCTATTCTCGAAGTCGATATTCAAAAAATTTCCAAATCGTCCTAAAAATGGTCGAAAGTTGTAAGGCATGCCCGTAAACAGTTTTGCATCTTTACTTTGCATTTTTGGAGGTTGGGATACTTGCGGACGGACATTTGCGGGCGGACTTTTGCGGACGGGACATTTGCGGACGAAACGTTTGAAAAATTCAATTTTTTCAAAAATTCAAATTTTTCAAAAATTTGAATTTTTCAAACGTTTCGTCCGCAAATGTCCCGTCCGTAAGTAACCACCGCAGCATTTTTGACTTTGCACTTTTACTTTTGTGCAATAGGCCCCCTGATTTTTTGCATACTTATGCGAATTTCAGAGAAACTATAAAAGGACGAAAAAAGTTGATTCGTCACGTTTTTGCCGATTAACCAAGAAGTTTTTCAAATTTGTCCATTATGTTGAAAAAAATAAATTTCCATTGTATTGCAATAAAATTTTTGTGTTGAATTTTGTATGAAAATTTTCATTTCTTGTTTTTCAAACACCCTCCCAAAATTTTGACCCTTTATGCACGGAAAAAATCACCTTGGTCCCCCAAGATGATTTTTTTCTCAAATTTTCACCAAAAATCGGAAAAAGATGGAACTTATGCACTTCGGCCCCCCCCTCAAATGTTTGATTTATGCGAATAGTGGGGGAGGCCGAACTGCACTGATCAGTGCACTTCGGCCCCCCCCAAATTTGGGGGGGGGGCGAAATGCATAAATTTTCAAAAGAACTTATGCACTTCGACCCCCTCCAAAAATTTGGGAGGGGGGGGCCGAAGTGCATAAGTTCCAAAAAGGTCTTGGTCCCCTTTATGTTGTTTTTTTAGCGGCGACTGTATTTCTTTAAAAAAAACTCGATTTAACGACCCCCTAGGGGTATCACTATATCGAGCGGCGATTGTATAATAAAATTTGTTTTTTGTTTGATTGACATTAATTTTATTGTTAATTTCTAATTTTCCATCTAATTTTAATAAACCGATTTCATATTTTTTTATCCAACTCCTGTGGAAAAGTGTACTCAAAACTTACTTTATTAGAGGTTAAATGTAACGTAAAATATGCCATTTAATTAGAGAAAAAATAATAATTAAAAACGTACCGCCAAATATATTTTTTTTCCTGCGCTCATGTACAATTTTTTGTCTTTTCAGTAGGAATTTTCCCCACTGTTTTTTCTGTCAGAAAGTAAGTAAGGTAAGTTTATGCGAGGAATCGATTGCGCTCATCGAAAAATTCTGAAAAATTTTCTGGGGGTCAAAAAATGAAAAAATTGCCAATCTCAATTTCTTCTTCGATTTCTTGCATAAAAGCACTGCAAATAGTGGCAAAAGTTCGGTAAAAAAAATTCGATTTTCGAGTGTTTAGGAGTGGTTTTTGCGCGTTGAAAATGTTGATTCCTCGCCAAAAATAACCTCTAAAAATGATTTTGTTGGGCTTAAAACTTATAACCCCTAATTTTGACGCATTTTTTTCAATTTTTTGACCCCGGAAAAATTTTTCAGAATGTTTCGATGCGCGCAATCGATTCTTCGCATAAACTTACCCCTAGAAAGTCACTTTCTAGAGATTTCCTGACAAAGATTCAGTCACGATTCTTACCCCCCCCCCTTTAACTAATATTTTTCTTGTTTAGACTATCGCCATGTTACGAAAAGATTTCGGATGGAAACTCCGTATTATCTATTTGGACAGAAAGCAATTCCGGATTGACTCTTGAGACGTTGAAATCGGCTTTCATGGATGCCACTAACTTGATTTATCCTGCCGATAGACCAGAAAAAGTTTTAATGAGGTACTTTTTATGCCACTTATGCTGTTTTCATTTTTGAAAAAAAGATAGTTGAAAATTGTTTTGGAATTGAAGTGGAAAAAAAGTTGCGATATATATGTTTTAGTAAAAAAATAAATGCCGATTTATCTTTTTCTTATCATATTTTTAGAATCAATAATGGAAGGATTTATACAATCCAGACGGCTGGGATTCTAACGCCGTTTATTTGGCACATTTTGGCTCGCGACCAACGAGTCCATATCACCACACTCAAGGTAAATTTATTTAGTCATATTTAAATGTTATTTTGTGCAAGTAAAAAATTTATAGATAATATAAATTATAATTTAGCCAGTATATTTTAAAAATTTTGATTATTTTTCTCAATTCAAAAACATTTTATCATATCTCTTTTATCGATTCTAAATTCTTTCTAAAATATTGTTTATATACCCATAACTTGAAAATCTTTTTTGTAGTTATGATTTCTACTAAAATTTAGGGCTATGATGCCGAATATCCGTCAGTGGATCACCTCAGTTGCTTCAAAGGCACCTTCTGAAATACCGACATATCCTTACACCGAAATTATGTCATCGGTTATCAAGGGACGACTATCGGTTGCAGTGGTGGTGGTATATTCAGCATGAGCGAAACTCTTTATGGCATCTGCGTCTCAAGAAGGCTCGACAGTGGTAACAAACGAAATTAAGCGAACCTTCCTATTCGCACATCATTCTAAGGTGTTATCTCTTTGCGTTTATACCGGACCGGAAAAGAAAACGAGAGGTTTTTACTTTTTTTAAATATTATTTTGAATAGTTTACATATTTTTGATTTAGTATTTAGATTAAAAATTTAATAGATTGAGTAAATTGATAAAAGTTATTTTTTATAAAAATCTATGTTAAATCATCAATACTATTAATCATTTGGCACTAGGTCAAAATTCACCAAAATTTTTCACAGACATATTTCACCTTTTTTTCAATTGGCTAATTTGGGCCCAAAAATATTTTTCCAGATCAAAATACGACTTTTTGTTTAATATTAGATGGAATTGAATGATTTTTTAGCAAAAACTGAAAATTTCATAATTGTGAAAAAAAACGGTGAAGAATGTCCACTGTGAAAAAAATCAGTGAAAATGTCCGTGAAAAATTTTGGTGAATTTTGCCCTAGTGCCATAATTTTTTATTATAGCAAGCTGAAGATTGATCGACCTCGAAATCTAACGAAACCCATGGCTATGTAATTTTTCATTATTAATTAATTTGACTTAATTATTCAACACTCGGGTTATGTTGTACCGTTTATGTTATTGCTGAAAAATAAAAAGATTTTAAATTTTACTTTTTTTGATACATAAAATGACTAATTTTTGTTTATTTTGCAAAATTATTCTTTATCTTTTATTTTCATTCTACTGAAAAAAATTTAACCCTTAGATTATCGTGGGTCATTTTTGACCTTAGTAATTTAAAAAATAATTTTTTTTGAATACTTTTAATGAGTTGGGAAAATGGGGTATGAAGAAAATTGTGTTTGCCTCTTTCGCAATTTCTTTTCCTTTTCTGAGCTTATAGAGACATCTCATAATTGCTTATCATCTTCATTTATATAACATTCGTTTAATGGATATTCGGCGACCGTCAATTTTCATGTAACTGCCCAAGGCAGCCACATCGAATATGAGCATTAAATATCTCATTGGTTTCTGGGTCACACTGTTCTCGCACGCACATTTCCACTCGAGGTAATGGATAAGCCTCATTCAAAGAAGTACTATTTTCAGAACATGTAAAAAAAATAAAGCTAATAATCAATAATATAGCACTCTTGTATTTAAGACGCATTCTCTGTAAGAAACCGACTAGATGATAAATAGCGCACGGCACAGTAAAGTGGGCAAAAAAGGGGGACAGCTTAAATTTCGCTACGAAACGAATCCTTTAATGCTTAATACCATGTTATAACAAAAGAAAAAAATTTTTTACTTTTTTTCAGGACTTAGAATGTTTTTCGCATCGAAAAAAGTCGAAAAACCACCTATGATAAAAATTGATTTTCTTGATCAGGTTGAATTCTTTTTGAAAAATTTCTTTTTCTACCACATTCTACATGCATTAATCTACAATTTTAAGAAGCAATTATTATTCCAAACTTTTTTCTATTTTTTAAAAATAAACTTGAATTTTGACATTTTTCGCAATCTTAAAAGTGTTATAACTTTTTTTATCTTTCGATCATTTTCGGTACCAAAATGTTGCTTGAAACGAGTAGAAGTGTATGAACGATTTTTTAATAAAAATAAATTCTCGATATCCGTTCAAAAGTTCAGTGGTCCTTTAAAACGTCGAGTTTTAGTCCAAAGAGTTCAAACAACCATCTATATTATAGCTGGTGTTTAGATCTATCAAATAAGTACTACACTCACGGCTCAGTAAAAACAGCCGANTTTTAGTCCAAAGAGTTCAAACAACCATCTATATTATAGCTGGTGTTTAGATCTATCAAATAAGTACTACACTCACGGCTCAGTAAAAACAGCCGAGTTTCGGATTGTGACATCCCTGTGGGGTCGTATTTTGGCGAATAATAGGCCAAATCGGTTTTTACATGCTTATACGTGTAAAACGTAGTTACTTGGTGGCGAGGCCGGAGGCCTCGCCACCAAGTAACTACTTTTTAGGGGGTCCCCTTACAGGTTGGCTAAAAAGTTCTGACCATTCCTAGACCTCGGGGATATGGTCAAAAATGGATTACAAAGGTCTGTTCTTTGCAAGCAAAATCCCACAAAAGGTCTATTCTTTGTAATCCATTTTTGAGCATAACCCTGAGGTCTAGAACAAAAAATATCGGCGTATTAGTCTTGAGAAAACATCAATGGTGATTTTCTCGAAAGAACTAAAAGTGCAATAATCCGATGGTCATACAAGCTGGATATTCCGGTTTCTGCGTGTTTTTTTTCCATCCTATTTTTAGGTTAACTGATAATTAAATTAACGCTGGACGCCAATTTGATACGCAGATTTTTAGTCAAAATAGTTATATATTTTCATGCTTGATATGACTAAAGTCCTTATTATTTTATGGCTTTTTATTATTGAACCATCAAAGTCATGCATGCGCACACCGACGCATGAACCGACAATAGTACCTGGCGTAAGTTACCAAAAAAGGACATATTCAGTGTTGTATAGGAGGGCAGTGTAGGTTACTAATTGAATACCCTCTTCCCTACGCAGCAGGGATCGAAATTTTTTTAAAAACCATAAGGGGGAGTAAAGGGACCCAGACCCCCTCTGAGCAAGGGGTTCAAATGGAGAAAAATGTCGATTTTCGAATGAAAAATCATAAGAAATTAAGCTAAAAATCGATTTTTAATTTAAAAATAGGACTTTTATCGCTAATTTTTGCAAACATGCCACTTTTTACCCCTGCGCAAGGGTTAAAAGGCAATTTTTTACGAGAATACCTTTGCACAGGGCCGAGAAAGACTCCCCATAGGTGGCCCCAGGGGTTGATCATTCAACTCTCCCACGATATAAGTAAAACTTGCACCAAAGGCAAAATTTCTGACAGCTCTGCAATCGATATTTGGCCTTATATCTTGCTAGACAGAGCCATTTTTGATGAATTTTTTTCAGAACTAAGTCACCGACTGTGACTTTTGATTTTCTTTTGTGAATTTTAACAAGTTTTCGTGTCAATATACAGTCTTTATAAAAATTTGAAATTTATTGGGTTGTTCAATAAGTCCTTGCGGCTCAAAAAATGCTCTAATTTCATCATTTTTCATCCGTTTTTGATGAAATTTGGAGCTCGTTCCCTATTTCGTCGTTCTAGGGTTTTTCTAGTCGAGGAATCGATTGCGCGCATTGCCGAGGCATGAAAATGCTTGCCTGATCCTGATTCAGGGAATACAAATTTTTTGAGCCATTTTTGGGGTATGCCCATTGGGGTATCTTCCAGTAGTCAAAACGGTCGATTTTCTCCACTTTCCTGTGGTCAAAATTGAAAAATTCGTTCAGATTCGTGTTCTCCATGTCGAAAAACCCCCTGATACCCAATTTCAGCCAATTTTACCCCCTTGAGATCAACAACTCGAATTTTCAACAAGTTATCCAAAAGAAAGCACCCCTCTAATTGAAGCACCCCCTGACGTAGGGATTGAAAAATAGAAGCACCCCCTCTAATTGAAGCACCCCTACTAATTGAAGCACCCCTCCCTCCCATAAATTCTGTCTTAACAAAAAAATCTGTATAAGGAGAATGTTTTTTTCGATGATCTACTTTTTGCTCTGGTATACGACCAGACAACTTTTTTCAAAAATTACTTAGCAATGAGATTTCCCCCCTTTCGTCAGATTTCGAGACGATCAATCTTCAGCTTGCTATAATAAAAAATTATGGCACTAGGGCAAATTTCACCAAAATTTTTCACGGACATTTTCACTGATTTTTTCGCAGTGGACATTTTTCACCGTTTTTTCACAATGAAGATCAAACTTAACAAATGAAAAACAAATTAGTCCTTTAAATTGTTTGAACTCTTACCTTTGCATATTCTTCGGGAAAGGAGAAAACATAATTTTCAGAAGGATTTTCTTCTTCTTGTCAAGTAATTATCTGTCATAAAAATAAAGCTAATAATAAATAATATAGCATTCTGGTATTTAAGACGCATTCTCTCTGTAAGAAACCGACTAGATGATAAATAGCGCACAGCACAGTAAAGTGGGCAAAAAATGGGGACAGATTAAATTTTGCTACGAAACGAATTTTTACCAAAATTGAAGCATTTTTTTCGAAAAATTAACTCAAGTGTGGCTATTGCGAAATTTTCTCAAGAAAGTTACTGGGGCAGGGCCGGTGCCAAAAATTTCTTAAGAGGGGGGGGGGGGGGATTTAGACCCATATAGGGTCAAAAAAATTTTTTTGAAAACACGTTTCTTTCGTTTCAATACAAATTTACATTTGAAAACTTTGAAGGAAATTTCGAACGCAAATATCTCGAAAGGGTTCAAATTCAAGTGGTACCGTAAAAACAAAAAATGATCAGCAAAAATTCCTCTTTCTTTTGAAAATAAATTCTCGATGTCCGTTCAAAAGTTCAGTGGGCCTTCCGGGCATGAGCACTATATAATTTCGGTGTGCTAGTCTGGAGAAAACTTGAATGGTGAAATTTTCTCGAAAATACTAAAAATGCAAACAAATTATTCCGATGGTCATACAAGTTGGATATTCCGGTTTCTGTGTGTTTCGATACTTTCCATTCCAATTTTTAGGTTAACTGATAATTAAATTAATGCTGGACGCCAATTTGATACGCAGATTTTGAGTTAAAATAGTTATATATTTTCATGCTTGATATGACTAAAGTCTTTATTATTTTATGGCTTTTTATTATTGAACCATCAAAGTCATGCATGCCCACAGTGGTGCATGAACCGATAATAGTACCTGGCGTAAGTTACCAAAAAAGGACATAATCAGTGTTGTATCAGTGGAGGGCAATGTAACATTAAAAGTGCAATTTTTTAGTTTTTTTTCCAAAAATTTGCACATGTTTGAAAACCCAAAACACCAATCCCTTCCCTGAATCAGGGTCAAGAAAGCGTTTTCACGGTTCGGGAGTGCGCGCAATCGATCTCCCGCGTAGAAAAACCTAAGAGTCGACGGTTTTCTCATAAAAATCCGAAAATGTTTGATTTTCGCTTCAATACACCGATTCCTTCTCTGAATCTGGGCCAAGGAACCGTTTTCAAGGTTCGGGAATGCGCGCAGTCGATTCCCCGCATAAAATTACCCCTAGAGGGTCACTTTTTAATAAAATTTTAAAAATGATGATAAAAGTATCAAACTTTAAATTCCAAGCCCTCTGGAAACAATTTTACGGCACAAAACATGATTGTTGACCTCCTAAAGTTTGCTAAAATTGAGCTATCTCCTACAAGATGCAAAAGTTCTTTCCAAATTTTTACAGGAATGTAGCCGTCCCTGACATGATAGTCCAACCAAAAATTTTTTGGAGGTACCGCAAAAATACTTGTTGACTACTGAATTTGGACGAATTAGGACTAATCGAAATCTAGAAGCCCTCCGAGAGCCTCATGGAATAAAAAATTGTTCAAATTTAAAATTTTTTGTTTTAGAAATATTTTTCGTCCCCACTTTGCCTTTAGAAACGCCATTAATTTCCATTTTTGATCAATAGAAAAATTTTATATTCCAAAGTCTAGTTTTAAGCCATCAAATCTTATTGACCCCATCAAAAAAACTTTTTTTTAGAGTTCTTCAACTACTACAACGACTACTACAATGGCTCCAACTACTACAACGATTCCTCTAAGTAAGCCCTTTTCTTAATTTATAATTCAACATAAAAATGAGCTCTGCTTACAAGTTTAATCGCAGCCACCAGGCAAGTAGCTAGGATTTCCTGACGGAGGAGGGGGGCAATGACTCAAAGTCCAAAATCCACGGCTACCTTATGATTTTTTTTAAATTTTCACAAAAATTTTGGACAAAAACATAAGGGGGACCCTTATGATTTTTTTCGACTTTTAACAATTTTAGGAGGGGGGGGATAATTACCCCCCTCTGGATACGGAACTGATTGTCCCCCCCCCTACATGCCTGAGGGACCCTTATGATTTTTTCAAAAAATTTACAAAATCCCCCCGCCCCCTTATGGATTTCGCGCGAAAATTTTTTTGAGAAACGCTTGATTTTAGGCTGAAAATGCTCTGAAAATTACGATTTTTGGTCAAAAAATGGCAAATTTTAGGACATTTTTGTTGAAAAAATAGGAAATTTTGGTGAAAAATCGTAATGGGGGACCATTATGATTTCTAAAAAAATTTTCAAAAATTTTGGGCAAAAACATAAGGGGCCCTTATGATTTTTTTTCAAAATTTTTCCTGACGGGGTGTCCTGATTATCCTCCTCGCTATGTGCCTGACAGCCACCACTTCAGCCACGTCAACGTTTCAACCAAGCACATTCACTTCAACAACAACACCCACGACAACAACAACACCCACGACAACAACAACATCCACGACAACAACAACATCCACGACGACAACATCAACAACAACGACTACCATTCCATTAAGTATTTTTTCATACCAATTCTAAACACTAATTTTAAACAGTATGCTTAAATCCTCTCCTTCAAATGATCCATCGGTTCGTTTGTAATCCACCACCTTCTCCTTCTAATGTTGATCATGCTTATACCATAAGTCAACAAAGCATTTATACTACAAGCCCTTTTAATTGTATGGAGGAAGACTTGTGTGGCGGAACTCCGCCCGGCTATCCGGATTGTACTAATCCTGCAATAAGAGCTGGTTATTTGATTCAACCGGGTCAACAAGCCATTTGCCCGGATTTGATCCAAGTGGTTTCGTTTAAAGATACTAGTTTTCCAGCAAATAGCGATGTTCTATTGGCGTTTGGTCAAGCTGAAATCAATTTTTATCGTGCCAATCCAGCAACATATGTGGAGTTGGAAAATATGGGCTATTGCTCGACAACTTTTTGTTATTGCGGAGCAAACGTTCCATTGTATGTTCTAATTGGCAATTTGGCCAGTGGAAAAAAAGACCACTTTTATACAACTTCTTTGGATGAAGCGATTGCGGGGATTCCTACAAGTGTCTATGGTGGTACTTTTATGGGCATAAAATGCTATATATGGAATTTCAATGCTGTATCATTTTGTGGTTTGTCGTGTGTAGGATAATAAAAAGTGTTGTGATTAAAAAATTATTTTTTATTACGAGTATTCGATTAAATAAAAAATCATTAAAAATGCCTTACAGTATTGAGAACCGAATGCTTTTGGCACTTACTGGATTATGTACAGAACCGGGATACCGAGCGCTAAAGCGCTCGGAAGGAATTGTGTAAACAGCTACCGAGTATAGGATTGAGGAGATGGGGAAGCTTGTACTACGCAGTTCTGGCCTCGCCACCAAGTAATTTTACGACTATTTACACGTTTAACACTTACAAGGCCGTCTGTGCGTTCAAGACTTTCTTGCCCAGTTTTTCATGCTGAAAACGATCCCGCAAAAAATTCTGAAAAAAACGTCCTACGGGGGGGGGGGATTTGGGCCTCATCTTTGCAACAACATATTGAATCAGTAAAATGAGTATAACTCTTTGTAGGAATCGAAATATGAGCTCATTGACCACTCTTTGTGAAGCCCTTGATCTCTGCTACAACTTATACAGGGTGTATCAAAATTATGGAACGGCTCAGAACCTTATGTTTATATAATAAAAATTAATCAAAATTTTATTCAAAACGTAACAACCAAAACAGAATAAACAATAACAACGAGATTTATTCGAAATGACCACCATCGGCTTCAACACACGCTTTCAATCTCTTCGGAAAGTCATCCATGATCTTCTTCAGTGTTTCAACGCTAATTTCGTCCCATGCCTTCACCAAGGCGCGCTTCAACGTTTCGAGGTTGGGTGAGGCATAGCACATGCTTTCTTCTCCAAAATGCTCCACACTGCGTAGTCCAACGGGTTCAAATCCGGTGGGCTCGGTGGCCACTCGTCTCTGGTGATGAAGTCCGGACATCGGTCGCGCAAGAAATCTTGGGTTTCGTTTGCCTTGTATGCGGGGGCTGTGTTTTGTTGAAAGCACCACCACCTGTTGCCGAAATGCTGCTCTGTCCATGGAAAACAATCTTGGTCCAGCATCTTCATGTAATTGTGCCGGTTGATTTTCACACCCGGCTCCACGAACACCAATGGAGTCTTCCCCGTTGCACAGACGCCCGCCCTGATCGTCCTGTGAGATATACCAAGAAAGTCCGCGATTTCCATCACTGTTTTTCCACGATCATGGGCGCGAATAATAGCTTCTCTCAAACTTGATAAACTTTTCATTATAATGCTAAAAAAACAAGTTTACATTACAGAAAAATGCATAAAAAGCAAAAATTCGAGCCCGTTCCATAATTTTGATACACCCTGTATAAAGACACATATATAAGAAACTCTCATCTACATAGAGAAAAAGTCCATTCTTTGCACATACTCAGATATTTTTGGCAAATACTCGGGTTTTTTGTTGTCTTGTTTATAGTTTTTTGCCAGTTTTTATTCTGTTGTGTTCAAATTTAGCCACAAAAAATCCAATTTCTATTAATAAATTCAGTGGCGTAGCCAGCATACGTGAATAGAGGGGGTCCACTTTTTCATAAATTTGCGGGGGTCTGATCCAAAATTGAGGGGGGTCATTTTTCAAATTTTTCAATACAAAAATAACATTTTTTCACCAAAAATGCTATTTTTGCTCAAAAATGACATTTTTTTAGCTATTTTTTGCCATTTTTATGCAGATTTTTTGCCAAAAAATACCATTTTTAACCCATTTTTCGCCCTTCGGCCGAACATTGCAGGGCGTCCACTAGTGGACCCCCTATTCACGTATGGTAGCCAGATCCCCCCAAGAATGAGGAAGGGAGAATTTTCAAAAATTTATCAAACTTTCTGGTCGACGCGCTCAGTGAGCGATTCCGGATTGACTCTTGAGACGTTGAAATCGGCTTTCATGGATGCCACTAACTTGATTTATCCTGCCGATAGACCAGAAAAAGTTTTAGTGAGGTACTTTTTATGCCACTTATGCTGTTTTCATTTTTGAAAAAAAGGAAGTTGAAAATTGTTTTGGAATTGAAGTGGAAAAAAAGTTGCGGTATATATGTTTTAGTAAAAAAATAAATGCCGATTTATCTTTTTCTTATCATACTTTTAGAATCAATAATGGACGGATTTACAATCCAGACGGCTGGGATTCTAACATCGTTTATTTGGCACGTTTTGGCTCGCGACCAACGAGTCCATATCACCACACTCAAAGTAAATTTATTTAGTCATATTTAAATGTTATTTTGTGCAAACCCGTAAAAAATTTATAGATAATATAAATTATAATTTAAAATTTAGGGCTATGATGCCGAATATCCGTCAGTGGATCACCTCAGTTGTTTCAAAGGCACCTTCCGAAATACCGACATATCCTTACGCCAAAATTATGTCATCGGTTATCAAGGGATGGCTATCGGTTGCAATGGTGGTGTATTCAGCATGAGTGGAACTCTCTATGGCATCTGCGTCTTAAGAAGATTCGACAGTGGTAGCAAGCGAAATTAAGCAAACCTTCCTATTCGCACATTCCAGGGTGTTATCTCATTGCGTTTATACCGGACCGGAAAAGAAAACGAGAGGTTTTTACTATTTAATTATTATTTTGAATAGTTTACATATTTTTGATTTAGTATTTAGATTAAAAATTTAATAGATTGAGTAAATTGATAAAAGTTATTTTTTATAAAAATCTATGTTAAATCATCAATACTATTAATAATTTGGCACTAGGTCAAAATTCACCAAAATTTTTCACCGTTTTTTTCACAGTGGACATTTTTCACGGTTGGCTATTTTGGGCCCACAAATATTTTTCCAGATCAAAATACGACTTTTTGTTGAATATTAGATGGAATTGAATGATTTTTTAGCAAAAATTGAAAATTTCATAATTGTGAAAAATGTCCATTGTGAAGAAGAAGAAAATCCTTCTGAAAATTATGATTTCTCCAATCCTGAAGAATATATAAAGGTAAGAGTTCAAACAATTTAAAGGACTAATTTGTTTTTCATTTGTTAAGTTTGATCTTCATTGTGAAAAATGTCCACTGTGAAAAAAATCAGTGAAAATGTCCGTGAAAAATTTTGGTGAATTTTGCCCTAGTGGCATAATTTTTTATTATATCAAGCTGAAGATTGATCGATTCGAAATCTGACGAAACCCGTGACTATGGAATTTTTCATTATTAATTAATTTGACTTAATTATTCAACTGTTATGTTGTACCCCGTTTATGTTGTTGCTGAAAAATAAAAATATTTTAAATTTTACTTGTTTTGATACATAAAATGACTTTTTATTTTTGTTTATTTTGCAAATTTATTCTTTATCTTTTATTTTCATTCTACCGAAAAAATTTAACCCTTAGATTATCGTGCGTCATTTTTGACCTTATGGTTATTTAAAAAATAATTTTTTTGAATACTTTTAATGAGTTGGAAAAATGTGTAGGAATCAGGCGGTTTTACATGAAAAATTTTTCTCAAAAAAATGCCCCAAAAATTGGCAAAATTCTCGTTTTTTTTGGGCACCCTGTATTCTTGTTAGCTTCAATTTTAATCATATTTAACTATTAAATAAAAAACGTAAATTTGTATACATACGACATATATATAAGGTGTCCAAAAACGCATTTTTGCGCATATTTTCACATAAGAATATATAAAATTTTCACCCAGTTCGGTAAAAAATTTTCCATTTTTGTAGACATTCGAAAAATTTATGGAGCCTTTTTTGTTTTGACGGCAACCAGAGGTCGTTCTCATTGTCGAGATAAATGTCGATGTGAAGTTGGCGATTCGAAATCCGAGAATGAGCGCTATATAATTTCGGTGTGCTAGTCTTGAGAAAACATGAATGGTGAAATTTTCTCGCAAGTACTAAAAGTGCAGCCGAATTATTCCGATGGTCATACAAGTTGGATATTCCGGTTTCTGCGTGTGTCGATACTTTCCATTCTTCCCATTTTTAGGTTAACTGATAATTAAATTAACGCTGGACGCCAATTTGATACGCAGATTTTGAGTTAAAATAGTTATATATTTTCATGTTTGATATGACTAAAGTCTTTATTATTTTATGGCTTTTTATTATTGAACCATCACCAGCTACTATAATCGGTTCATGCATCATGCATGCGCACACTGATGCATGAACCGATTATAGTGCCTGGTGTAAGTTACCAAAAAAGGACATATTCAGTGTTGTATGGGAGGACAGTGTAGCATATAATTTCGGCGTGCTAGACTTGGGAAAATTTGAATGGTGAAATTTTCTCGAAAATACTAAAAATGCAGACAAATTAATCCGATGGTCATACAAGCTAGATATTCTGGTTTCTGTGTGTTTCGATACTTTCCATTTATTAATCTTCTAATTTTCAGGATAACTGATAATTAAATTAACGCTGGACGCCAATTTGATACGCAGATTTTGAGTCAAACTATTATATATTTTCATGTTTGATATGACTAAAGTCTTTATTATTTTATGGCTTTTTATTATTGAACCATCAAAGTCATGTATGCGCACACCAACGCATGAACCGATTATAGTACCTGGCGTAAGTTACCAAAAAAGGACATATCCAGTGTTATATGGGAGGGCAGTGTAGGTTACTAATTGAATACCCTCTTCCCTGCGCAACAGGGATCGAAAATTTTTAAAAACCATAAGAGGGAGTAAAGGGACCCAGCTCCCCTCTGAACAAGGGGTTGAAATGAAGAAAAATGTCGATTTTCGAATGAAAAATCATAAGAAATTAAGCTAAAAATCGTACTTAAAAGTTGTAGCCCGCGTTCTCAGCTTTCTAACGACACCTTGATCGGACTTTCATTTTTGGCCCTATTTACCCAGGCACAGAAGGAAGAAAAAAGTCCCATCTTTGAAATTATCCGATTTTGAATTCTAGGGGGTTTTCTCTATCAAAAAATCGATTCCAAGTGATTTGAGCTGTCCTAGATCAACCTGGCCAAGTTTTAGAAATTTTATCAGAAAAAAATTTTTACTGGATAATATACTGTAGCATATTAACAAACTAACTATTGAGTTGTTCCCAAAAGTTCCCAGATTTTTTACACGAATTTTTGGGACCGAAATTTTTTTCTAAAAATGACCCCTATAGTAGTAGTTTTATGCGGAGAATCGATTGCGCGCATTCCTGAAACGTGAAAACGCTTCATTGACCCTGATTCAGGAACGGGTGGGTGTATTGAAGCGAAAATGAAATAAAGTTTTGACTTTTACCGGAAAACGGCTGTCTAGGGGTTTCTCTAGGCGAGGAATCGATTACGCGCATTTTCAAGACACGAAAAAATTACCCGACACAGATTTAAGCGATTTTCGTTATGACAACTTTTTAGAGAGTTTACCCCTTGTATGGGTGACTTCTAGTTGGGGTTTTCGACACGGAGAACTAGAATTTGAAGGAATTTTTTATTTTAACCACTAGAAGTCACCCATACGAGGGGTAAACTTGNGTGTGGGTGACTTCTAGTTGGGGTTTTCGACACGGAGAACTAGAATTTGAAGGAATTTTTTATTTTAACCACTAGAAGTCACCCATACGAGGGGTAAACTTGCTAAAAAGTTGTCATAACGAAAATCGCTTAAATCTGTGTCGGGTAACTTTTCATGTCTCGAAAAATGCGCAATCGATTCCCTTCATCAAATTACCCATGTAGGGGTCATTTTTAGAGAAAATTTTCTTCCAAAATTCATGTAAAAAATCCGGGAACTTTTGGAACAACCCAATATAATATACATTTATTATAAACAATAAAAACCGAGAGTAGTCAAAATGAAATTAAACAAAAATTTCTAGTTGTCTCCACTTGATTGAGAAAAGAACGATTTGGCTTTCTGCTCCACATCCATACAAACATTGTACAACGGATGAACATCGTTCTAAAAATTCAATTTTGACGAACAGTTGCAAAAATAGAATGCTACCAAAGCATTTTTTTCACCACCAACAATCTCGGTCTTCTTCGTACTGTATGATTGAGCTATGGCAAGCCCAGCTAGCCCATAACAAGTATGATAGAGGTCTGGATTCCTGAAAATTTGCATAAACAGTGAAAATATTAAAGTTCAATAAATCTTACTTTTCTGGCTTATCTCGCAATCCACCATTTTTTATGTCTTGGCAACAGATNTGGATTCCTGAAAATTTGCATAAACAGTGAAAATATTAAAGTTCAATAAATCTTACTTTTCTGGCTTATCTCGCAATCCACCATTTTTTATGTCTTGGCAACAGATCAATAAATATTGCTGAAGTGCTTCCTCGTTGAAAAGTCCACGGATTGGATTGACAGCTTCTTTGGAAAGTTCGTATTCGATCGTGAAAAATGTCGCTGCTTGCCAGAAACTATAGCATGCATCTACGAGTTTATTTGTTCTTCCCTAAGAATAGACATTTTAAGTGCTATAAATGGGAGGTTTTCGGGCTCATGGATGATTCGAAACCGATTTTTATCGTGACAAAAATGCGAATTTCGTGTTATGATTGTTGGTTTTCGGGCTCGGATGATTCAAAACCGATTTTCATCGTGTAAAATATGCGAATTTCGTGTTATATTTGTTACAAATTCGTTTCGAAATATCCTAGAGCCGATTTTCGATATTTAAAATGTGCGCACCTGAAATCCACCTTCATAACACATTTGCTTGTTGACTAGCCATTTGAGCAAGCTAAAAAAATCAAATGATTTAAAAAAAAGAAAAATTCAACCTTGGAATGTTCAACAGATGCGACTTCCTTAACAAAGCCAAGCCAGCAACGCCACAAAAAGTATATCCACCGTGCGCTTCACAATCATGTTCACCACCAAATCCACCTTCATACGTTTGGCATCTAAAAATCCAATGGACTTCAAAATTTTACGATACGTCAAAAATTTACGATGGTAATTGATTTTTTGATGAGGCTCAAATTTGGGGCTCCAAGTTGATTCAAAACCAGTTTTCAACGTGTAAAATATGCAAATTTCGGAGCTAGTAAACCTGGGGGGCCCCACTTTTCATGAATCCAAAGGTCGAAATAAACTTTTCTAAAAATTTTATAAAAGGACACCCCCTAGGGGTAAAATTTGACGAGGAACACGATGGTGGCATTATTTCCGCTTCAAAATAATCGAAAATTTAAGTTTTCTCGATGTTTACTATTTGTTCTGTTTTGTTTACTGTTTTGGTTACATAAAAATTGAAAAAATACAAATTTTCGACCATTTTCGATTATTTTGAAGCGGAAATAATGCCATCAATGTGTTCCTCGTCAAATTTTACCCCTAGGGGGTGTCCTTTTATAAAATTTTTAGAAAAGTTTATTTCGACCTTTGGATTCATGAAAAGTGGGGCCCCCAGGTTTACTAGCTCCCAAATTTCTACTCATCTGTTGCGAAAAGCCCCGTTTCAAATCATCCCAGAGCCCCCGTTTTATATAATCCATTTCAGCTCCAACTATAAAAAGGCTGAACCCAAAATTCAAAGTCCGAGATCATCATACATTCCGATCTGGCAAGTTAAGCAACATTGGGCCAAATTGAATTACTGACCTCAGATTCAATCCCCGGTACGCCAAAATGTCTTGCACTAAAAAATTTTTTGCCTATTCTTCGTTCCTTTATTAAAGCGCTTCACTTGTGACAAAATATTGATTGATCGACTATTTTTTGTTTATCTTTTTTGAAAACTTATTTTATAAAAATTTAATAAAAATAAAATAAAGGTAGATTTTTTAGTGCAAAAATATTTTAACGTGGTCGGGGATTGAACCTGAGGTCGGTAATCGAATGTTGGCTCAACGTTGCTTAACTTGCCAGATCGGAATGTATGATGATCTCGGACTTTGAATTTTGGGTCCAGCTTTTTTATAGTTGGGGCTGAAATGGACTATATGCTAATTCCAATTCACTTACCCAACAATCCACTCCGCTGTTTTATCAAACAACTTTTCATCACCGATATTCAAAATCATAGCCACAGAGATGGCACAATAAGCACCACGTATGTCACGTTCACCGCCTTCATGTAGCACGAATCCACCATCAACATGCTTTACACGAGTAAGGAAAGCGTATAATTTTTCTCTAAAATAAAACAATTTGGTACTAGGGTGATCTGAGTGATCATCACAATTTCACGAAAAAGGAAGCGTTTTCGCGCTTCGGAAAATGTGATTTTTTGGATTCTTCGCATAAATATAGAAAGGTGGTATTTTTGAAAAAATGGGTGGCCACCTAATCACCCCCCCCCCAAAATTTCACTAGCTTCTGAGCTTGGTCCCAGAAGAACAAGGATCATATGCACAACTTAGAGCTATAGCATTTTAAGCTGCTACTTAAAAACGAGTCATTTTCTGGACCAACCTATCAATTGAATTAAAAGCTTCATCAGTTCCCAGCGAGATTAACGCCATCACAGCGGCATAAGTTGTTGCCAAGTGTGGAAACTGACCAGGAGCACCACCATAGCCACCGTCCGGATGCTGACACATCTCCAGGAATCGAATTATTCTACAAAAAAAATAAATTACAGAAAACACTAATTAGTACTTATTCGGAATCACCTCCCTATCCCCTCCTTTGTGGAGATCATAAAAAGGATACAAAAAATGTGCGAATATCACAAAATTCATGCCATAAAATTGAAATTTTTGATAAAAATTAATTTTAAAAATGTCGGCATGAATTTTGATAGTTTAGCTCATTTTGTGTTTTTTCTTTTTTATCTCCACAGGGACATGGCGGACCAAAACATATCCAAAAACGAGGACAGTGGAAAATCGTCAAAAAAACACGATTATCTATGCTTATATTACCTTTATGCAATTTAAAAACTGTTTACATACTGTGCCACACGTTTTTGAAAAAAATTTTTTTCACTGAACCCATTTTTGGTCACACTTTGTCATGCCGTGGGGGGGGGAGCATTCCGAATAAGTTCCACTAATTTTCAACCTAGTCTCAAGTTTCAAATCGATTTTATGGCCAAGCAAGCGTAAACTGTGCAGACCCCAAAAGCAAAACCAAGCTCGACTTGCATCCATTGTCTAAAAATCGTATTTCTTTAGTTTTGAAAATCCAAAAACGACCATATAATTCTCGGAGAGATGGTCCAAGCACTTCAAGGCATATTTAATGTGCGCATTACGGTGTAAAACTGGACCACTCGGTTTCTTTTCTTCCAAATCATCAAGATAGCCATGAAGATAACGCTCGTGCTCAAACTTGCACAAATCTTCGATACGTTTCTTTAAAAAAAGCTGTCAAAAAGCGATAGAGGAAATCACCTGTTCAGTACTAGTGTACGTAAAATGGTTATCGTCGTGAAATAAGAAGTGCTCATCAGCTAACGCAAATCTGTATGTTGACATTTTAGCTAAAAATCAGGGGGTACCAGATTTTGAAATTCGCATAATTGAGTTCGAGTTGGACCGTAAAAGTAACGAATTTTCAACAAGTTTCTACACAAACCCCCTGTTGAAAAATTTCAGCAGGGGATTTGTGTAGAAACTTGTTGAAAATTCGTTACTTTTACGGTCCAACTTGAGCTCTATTAATTACGCGAATTTCAACATTTGGCACTCCTGCTAAAAATTGCAATTTGGTTTAAAAATAAATTGAATATAAAATTTTATTAGGTTGATCCAAAAGTTCTCGGACTTCACTTTTCATCTTCGAAGATGACAAGTGAAGTCCGAGAACTATTGGATCAACCCAATAGAATAATAAACTGGAGACCGACGCCTTCGGCGCTCCCCGAGCGGTTCATCCGCTTCCTTTTTATAGTCCTCTTGAAATTCGAATAAACATGTTCTACTACAAGGTGTATAAAAAACGGAATCTGGGCGATTTCTCATGTTTTTTCGACCCGAAAATTTTCCCCCAAAAAGGACCCTATTAGGGATAATGCCAAAGAAAAAGCGGACTTGTGCCAACGCATGCACAACAAAAATGGAAATCACTTTTTGTACGAAAACAACTTTGTATAAAATTATTTGTTTTTGTAAACAAATTTTTGAAGTCTCTCAAGTATTAAAAAAATTGTTGTTTTTTTCGAAATTTTCCTGATAAATTTTTCACTTATTTTAGAATAAAATGCCAAGCTCAAATTCTCTTCAAAATTTAAATTTAAATCGAACTCTTTTTTGTTCAAGGCTTACGATAACACTAATGTTGTACGGGGG
>OZJO01022653.1:0-19115 GCA_900406225.1 Acrobeloides nanus | reverse complement strand
GGTGACATCATTAGTCGTGATAAAGATTTATGCCACCAACTGTTGTATATTTTATGTCACCAACTGGCATCTGCTCAAAATTTCGAGGAGGCAATCCATTCCAAGCTCCAGATTCAGCCCCAAATTCTTTGTTTTGTCCATCAAGTATCTTTTCTTCTGCAGCTTGTCCAACAATTAGATCATAGTCTTCATCCGGTTGTATTCGGAATCACCAGATTCTATGTTATCTTTTTCAAGATTTGGCCCACCTTCCGAAAAAACATCCAAGTCCTTAAAGTTTTAAATACAGGGTGGCGCAAAAAAAACTACTTAGTACTAATTCTGATTTTCCCGCCAATACGACCACGCAGGGATGCATCAAAAAGCTATATAAAGTCGAATATAGAAAAAGTGTAGTTTTTTTTTGCGCCACCCTGTAAATAATAGAAATATTTAAAAAATTAAATAATAGGACAAATTAAAATTTACCTCTTCGTATTTGAACCGTAGAGGGGCATTTGAAGTTGAAGGTTGCATATTCTCATCTTCAGCATAATTTTGAAACCTAGTTGAATAAGCGCCTACTTCAACAAGGTCATCGCCATGCCTTTTATTTGATCCAAAAATTCTTCTTGAATCCATAATTTTCGTAAAAATTTTTTTCACTAAAAACACTTTTTTTACTAAAAATATTTTTTTCTCAATAATACTTTTTTTAAAACTAAAAATACTTTTTTTTCATAACACTTATTTCTTCACTAAAAAATTTTGCGAAAAATCGATTGCGCGCATTTCAGAAACGTGAAAATGCTTCCTTGACTCTGATTCAGGGAAATAGATGTGTGTATTGAAGCGAAAATCGAAAAATTTCTCCCTCAAAATCATATTCCTGGGATTAATTTCATGCGGGGAATCGATTGCTCGCATTCCCGAAGCTTGAAAACGCTTCCCTGACCCTAATTCAGGGAAATAAGAGTGTGTATTGAAGCGAAAATTCAACATGTATTAATTTACTCTGAATCAGGGAATCGTTTTCAAGCTTCGAGAATGTGAACTTCGAAATCGATTCCCCGCATGAAACTACCCCCAGGAATATGATTATGAGGGAGAAATTTCAAAATTTTTCGATTTTCGCTTCAATACACACATCTATTTTCCTGAATCATGTTAGGGAAGCGTTTTCAGTGCTCGAAAATGCGTGAAATCGATTTTTCGCATAGAAAATCCCTTTGTTAGAACAAGTTTCTAGCCAACAAGAGACGTGATAACGATACATATGATCATGGTAAAATAAAATTTAACTTTAAAAAATCCAAAAATTGTATATAATGAATTTTAAAACGCTTTTTCTTATGTATTTTGTGCTATTTTTAGAGATATGCAGTTATGTCAATGGTTTATGCCAAAAAATGTGTATTTTTTGAAATTTTTGTCAAATAAGTGTGTCAATAACATATTAACGCTTGTTAAAAGCAGCGCCAATCGATTCCTCGTACCCGAAAACTTTTAGGAATCAGGCGGTTTTACATGAAAAAATTTGGTGAAATATCGATTTTTCTAAGATGTGGGCTTAAAAAACACGTTTTTTTGCTATTTTTGGGGTCAAAAAATTTTTTGGACGTCGGATTCGTGTTTTTCAGCCATCTTTACCCCTAGAAATGATGTTTTTAGAAAAAAAATTTTTCTCAAAAAAATGCCTCCAAAAATTGGCAAAATTCTCGTTTTTTTTTGGGGCACCCTGTATAAAATATTAGATGCATTTCTTCGATGCAATCACAAAATGAAAAAATTCATTGTATACAATTTTTGGATTTTTTAAAGTTAAATTTTATTTTACCATGATCATATGTATCGTTATCACGTCTCTTGTTGGCTAGAAACTTTTCTAACAAAGGGATTTTCTATGCGAAAAATCGATTTCACGCATTTTCGAGCACTGAAAACGCTTCCCTAACCAGATTAATCACGAGTTTGATTCAAGATCGTGGCTCAAAAAAGCTTTTTAAATTAACATCAATTAAGGGAGATAGTGGAGGACCACTATAAAGATATTTCTATCGAAAGTTTCAGAAGATAAACGTTAGTTCCTAATTGAAGCGACATCGTTCGGATGGTATCAAAATGAATGAATACGTGATGCCGATACATATGATCATGGTAAAATAAAATTTAACTTTAAAAAATCCAAAAATTTAGGTATATACAAAAAACTTATTCATTTTGTGACTGGGTCGAAGAAAAAACTTATGGGGGAAGCTAAATGCATCTAATATTTTTATATATTTTATTTTTGATGTAAAAATTTTTTTCACTAAGACAAAATTTCGACCTCCAAGGATCGAATCATCTTCATCAAGGTGGATTTTGCGTCACTTGCTTCTGTGCTATTGAGACACATTTTTGGCTTAATATGAAACAAAGATTACGTGCCACATTTGCAGATTTTCACATTCTCAAGAACTCCATTTAGGAATGCAAAGAATAAACAAGCAGCTGAGCTATTAAATAAAAATTTTTTAATAAAAGATTAAAAAACTGCATGTCGTCCAGGCAACAGTAAGTGCACATAAATCCATATAAGCCTAGTTCACAAGTGTAATAGGTTTATTATTTACTGACCCATACAACTTGAAGACTTGTGATAGATTTTTTCTTTAAAATAATTGCTGATGTAGCATATATAGTGACGTCGGTATAGGGTGCCCAGTGGCCTGTTGCTATACTCGGGAAATGGAAAATTCCATGATTTTGAAGAACAATTTTTTTGAAATTCCCGTTTCCCGAGCGTAGCAACAGGCCACAGGGAGCCTGACTTTCATCCATAAAGGAAAAAATGATCTTTTTACATCTCGTAACATCAATTTTTTGTATTTCCTGTATGTGTAATAAAAAATCAAATTTAGTTTTTAAGCTTGAGCAAAGGATAATCATGGCTGAAGAAAATTCAGCTGTGCTCAAACTTCTTCGGGATCCAACATGTATCAAACTCTTTTGTGCTGTAGGTTTTAATTACCCGTATACCTCCACCTTACCCCATTCCTGAAATACTTTCTCTTTTCCCTGTGGATAAAGCAAGGTTGAAAATTTAACAAATCATAGCTGAGCTTCCATACATCTAGTCAGCTGAGCCGCTGATTGAATGTATGGGGCCTGTAAATGTTTCTGCAAAATGAAAATTTTGCAGATTTTCATTTTGCAGAAACATTTAGGCCCATGGAAAACATTTTCCACTTACGCCCTCCCTCGGCCACTGTGAAAGAAAGATAGTCCTGTTGCCCTACCCCATTCCATTCTCCACCAAATTCTGGTAAACTCCAAATTTTAGGGCTTGTCTTTCATACAACTTCTAATGTTTGGCAGCCTGGACTCTAACTATCCACCAATTCTTACCATCGTCATCAGTAGCATAACTTTCCTAAGCTCCATTCTTATAATCACCCTCGTTGTGAATGAGAAAACTGAAGTTTTCGCCAAATTTCGTTTTTGGAAATGCATCACAGGAAAAGTTGAAATTGAATGGGATGGCATGGTAAGATATAAGTAGTGGCGGTCCTGGGACTCAGGGATGGGGAGTCACTGAAAAAAAATTGTGGCGACCAAAACCGAGGTTTTTTTAAAGATTCAG
The DNA here is from genome assembly GCA_900406225.1 of Acrobeloides nanus. NCBI lineage: Eukaryota > Metazoa > Nematoda > Chromadorea > Rhabditida > Cephalobidae > Acrobeloides > Acrobeloides nanus. Next base: position 15,511 of record OZJO01022653.1, on the reverse strand, counting down.
TTCCGGACAAATAGAGAATGTGGAGCTACTTCGGCTTTTGCGTATTTGCTTTTTCGAAATATGCACTTTCTTTTTCTTCTATGATTCTATACCATACTTTTTGCAATTTTCAACATCATTTTAGTGATTCCATAACATCGCCAACGTGATCCCGCATAAAATTCGATGATCAAAACGATACCCAATAAAAACCAAATTTTAGTATTACACCTATGTCACTGTGCTTAGCTCGTTCAACTTGTTGGCAATTGTTTATAATATCATCTACTTAAGAGGAAATACTATGGGCCATATTGTTATTGCGGTAAGCCTAAATTTATTGCAAATTATTAAAATTTTAACATCTAGATCATTGGCTTGGTTCTCACCGTTGTTTACTTCGTCGAAGCCTATCGTAGCTATGATCATACTAAGACCAATTTTATAGATATGGCCAACGAAGTTTATGCGCCAACGAGCTACGTCCGGCTTCTAAAACTCATTGGACGCTTTCCAGTCATCATGCGCCTAGTTATTTTGGTATTTGAAGTTTAATAAAGTTCCCAAGCCCTGGCATCTAACAGTGGCGTAATTAGAGGGGGAGCTTTCAGAGGCTCCTTCTTTCCTATCCGGTCCAAAGGGTCTCCCTATATGTTTTGCTCAAATTTTTTGACCAAAAGCTTTCATTTTTTACCAAAAATATACAAGGAGACGGTCTCTCTAAAATTCACTAATTCTTTTAGGTCCTGAGCGTTGTATTTATTACATTAATTGCTATTGGACCATCCTTGTTTGGCTGGTACTGGTGGTATTCTAGCTATATGCACTGCAAAAACATTTTTATGATCTTCGCTGCAAGCCTATTAGTCGGAATTTCAGTGGTCAACATCGGTTTCATTAAGTTCAAGTGTTTTCAGGCAAAGCTAGAAAAAGTTACAAATAAGGACATTGCTTGTTGTATTGTAAGCTTAATTGGCATTGACAACAAGGGTATAAAATTTTTTAGCGATCTGGCTTGCCTTTAGCCATGACATCTATTTCATTCTGTGGCTTCGGCGTTAGTTTGCCCCGACTCGATCGTGACTTTATCACTCCGGTAAGTTTTGTATTTTGTAAACATAGTGTTCTATTTTTAGATCATCGCTGGCATCATTGTTGTGGTGACTCTTTTAGTGGCGCTTGCAGAATCCCATGGCAAAATGGAAGATGATGATTCTCAGTTTGTCGAAGAAGATCAACGATCAATGCTTCCCAAGAACCTTGCGAAGCACATCATGAACCCGGTCGTTTCGGATCAGTTGAAGAAACAATTTATTCCGGATGAGGCCATCACTGAAAATCCTTACAACAATCGTCCTCTATTTATTTAATGTTTTGCTAAAAAGAAAAAAGTGTTGTTTGTGTTATATATACTTTGTATGATTTTTGTAATAAATCTTTATGTGCAAAAATGCAGGGTTTAAATAGTTCTAGAAAGGTCAGAAAAGTGTTTCTAGGGTTTTTCTACCCCCTGAATCGGTTACCGGATTTATTTTTCTGTTAGTGCTTCAAGAAGGAGCTATACTGGCTCACAGACCAGTATTTCTGATTATAGAGGCATGGGGGTCAGAGAAATTTCTAGCCCCCCCCCCCAATTTCATCAAGAATCGATTCCTCGCTCGAAACGTAACCGATTCCATTTGAAATTTTCAATGTATAAAATTTTTTTCGATAAAAACAAAATTTTATTCCGGGGGATAGAACCATCTTCGTCAAGGTGAATTTTGCGTCAATTGATCCTCTGCCATTGAGACATGTTTTTGGCTTGATATGAAACAAAGATTGCATGTCACATTTGCAGATTTTCATATGACCAAGAACTTTATTTAGGAGTCCAAAGAACAAACAGTCAGCTGAGTTTTTAAATAAAATTTTTTTAATAAAAGATTAAAAAACTGCGTGTCGTCCAGGCAACAGTAAGAGGCTATATATGCACATAAACATATAAGCCTATCCCACAAGTATAATAGGTTGATTATTTACTGCTGCATACAACTTGAAGCCTTGTGACAGATTTTTTCTTTAAAAAAATTGCTGATGTGGCATATACAGTGACGACGACATAGGGTGCCCAGTGGCCTGTTGTTATACTCGGGAAATGGGAAATTCCATTATTTTCAAGAACATTTTTTTGAGAATTCCCGTTTTCCATTTCCCGAGCGTAGCAACAGGCCACAAGGAATCCGACTTCCATCCACAAAGGAAAAAATGATCTTGAAAACGCTTCCCTGATTCTGATTCAGGGAAGAGATGTGTGTATTGAAGCGAAAATATGCTAATACAGGGTCAAGGAAAGGTTTCTAATTTTTTATAATACGCGCAAACGATTAGAAAAATCCCTTATAGAGCTATTTTTGTGAAAATTAAAAAAACTTGAAATTCGCGCAACAATCTCAAAATTGCCTTTTTTTTAGCTATCCTGTACTTATGCCGATGTGCTTAGACCCTTCAAAACGATAATACATCGATTTTTTCACTTTCATATCTGACTCACAGCAAATAAACGGTCCGAAAAGGCTTTATGTTAGGTATGGTTTATAAGTGCTGGCAGTTGTGCATCTTATTAAAGCATTTTCGAATAAATCGATTTATTTTTATATCTCGTGACTTTTTCGTATTTCCTGTGTGTTTAATAACAAATCAAATTTAATTTTTAAGCTTGAGCAAAAGATTATCATGGCTGAAGAAAATTCAGCTGTGCTCAAACTTCTTCGGGATCCAACATGTGTCAAACTCTTTTGTGCTGTAGGTTTTAATTACCTATATACCTCCACCTGACTCCATTTCTTCCTGCACACTTTCACTTCTCTTTTCTCTATGGATAAAGAAAGCAAGACTGAAAATTTAACAAATCATAGCTGAGCTTCCATACATCCAGTCAGCTGAGCCGCTGATTATATGTATGGGGCCTGTAAATGTTTCTGCAAAATGAAAATTTTGCAGAATTTCATTTTACAGAAACATTTAGGCCCATGGAAAACATTTTTCACTTACACCCTTCCCCCGGTCATTATGAAAGAGAGAAGAGAGCCCTACCTCATTCCATTCTCCACCAAATTCTGGCAAACTCAAAATTTTAGGGCTTGTCTCTCCTACAACTTCTAATGTTTGGCAGCCTGAACTCTAACTATTCACCAATTCTTACCATCGTCATCAGTAGCATAACTTTATTAAGCTCCCTTCTTGTAATCGGCCTCGTTGTGAGCAAGAAAAATGAAGTTTTTGCCAACTTTCGTTTGTGGAAATGCATCACAGGAAAAGTCGAAATTGAATGGGATGGCATGGTAAGATATAAGTAGTGGCGGTCCTGAAGCTCAGGGATGAGGAGTCATTGAAAAAATTTTTTGATGAACCTGTGGCGACCAAAACCTGGGCTTTTTTAAAAATCCAGCTCCTGGCAAATAGAGAGTGTGGAGCTACTTCGGCTCTTATACCCCATTGAACATGGTCTAAAATCGAAAAATTTTATTTTTCGAAATTTTCTCAAAAATGACCCTATTAGGGGGTAATTTTATGCGGGAAACACGTTGGCGATGTTATTTTTGTGTAAAAATGCTTCCATTTTTTAGGAAAACGAATTTATGCATATTAGCTTTTTCGAAATATGTACTTTCTTTGTCTTCAATGATTCTATACCATACTTTTTGCAATTTTTAACATCATTTTAGTGATTTTTCTCATTTTAGTGATTCCATAACATCGCCAACGTGATCCCGCATAAAATTCGGTGATCAAAACAATAACAACCAAATTTTAGTATTACACCTATGTCACTGTATTTGGCTCGCTCAACTTGTTGGCAATTGTTGATAATATCATCCACTTAAGCGAAAACTATCGCAGTACCATGGGTCATATTGTTATTGCGGTGGGCATAAATTTATTCTAAATTATTAAAATTTTAACATCTAGATCCTTGGATTGATTCTCACCATTGTTTACTTTGCCGAGGCCTATCGTAGTTATGATCGCACTAAGACCAATTTTGGAGATATGGCCAACGAAGTTTATGCGCCAACTTGCTACATCCGGCTTCTAAAACTCATTGGAAGCTTCCCAGTCATCATGCGCCTAGTTATTTTGGTATTTGACGTTTAAATATGCGACAAAAGGATCTTATAGAGACATCCTTCAGTGGTGTAACTGGGGGGGGGGAGTGCGGTATAGGAAGTTCGTTATAGCCTATGATGCTTCATAATCCAAATTACGATTAAAATTACGGATTACTGTGCCAAATTACAGTTACAATATCCAAATTACGGTCAAAACCGTAATCGTAATTCTTCCCGAAGATAAAAATCTTAGGGCTTCCTCTCCCCAAAAAGCGTAGCTAGGATTTTCAAAATTTTCCGAAAAACCTCTCCCAGCTATTCTATTGGTCTATAGACCCCTTGATCCCCTCACTATGCGCTTGGGATCCTTATGATTTTGTCGAATTTTTAAAATTTTAGCGAAGAGGGGCCCATCCCCCATATAAATTTCTCAGGCCCTTTTCTTTAGAAGTCCAGGAACATGGTAACCAAGAGATTCAGGTCCCGCAGTGTTGGCCTAACGAGTAAGGGCGGAGTAGAGGGAAATGGCCCTATTCGATTTCTGGTTCACATCAAAAAACAAAAAATAGAGGTTCAAGGAGACGGTCTCTCTAAAATTCACTAATTCTTTTAGGTCCTGAGCGTTGTATTTATTACATTAATTGCTATTGGACCATCCTTGTTTGGCTGGTACTGGTGGTATTCTAGCTATATGCACTGCAAAAACATTTTTATGATCTTCGCTGCAAGCCTATTAGTCGGAATTTCAGTGGTCAACATCGGATTCATTAAGTTCAAGTGTTTTCAGGCAAAGCTAGAAAAAGTTACAAATAAGGACATTGCTTGTTGTATTGTAAGCTTAATTGGCATTGACAACAAGGGTATAAATTTTTTTAGCGATCTGGCTTGCCTTTAGCCATGACATCTATTTCATTCTGTGGCTTCGGCGTTAGTTTACTCCTACTCGGTCGTGACTTTATCACACCGGTAAGTTCTGTATTTTGTAAAAATAGTGTTCTATTTTTAGATCATCGCTGGCATCACCCTCGTGGTGACTCTTCTATTGGCACTTGCAGAATCCCATGGCAAAATGGAAGATGGTGATTCCCATGTTGTCGAAGAAGATCAACGATCAATGCTTCCCAAGAACCTTGCAAAGCACATCATGAACCCGGTCGTTTCGGATCAATTGAAGGACCAATTTGTTCCGGACGAGGCTACCACTGGAAATCCTTATAACAATCGTCCTCTGTTTATTTAACGTTTTGCTAAAAAGAAAAAGTGTTGTTTGTGTTGTGTATACTTTGTATGATTTTTATAATAAATTTTTCTGTGCAAAAATTAATCGAATTGGACGATTCGTGCTAGTAAATTCCTGCCCAGCAGCTCATACAAGTACCGTCAAATTAAAGAAGAAAGGAGGAGATGAATCCAATGCCTAAATTGACCACCCTTCACGCCTCACGGAATATCCATTGATCGGAGGAGGGGCAGCCTCTTTAGGCAGACGCTTTCAGAATTTCGATATCATTTAACTAGAGCCATACCCCGACCAATTTTTAAGTGTTTCTAAAATTTGCATATGAAGAACTTTGAATTTTGCTTTCAGCCTGATCTTTCTATACCACCCTGTGCTTTAAAGATACCATCAGCTGCCCAGTGGTTGTATCTTTTTAATCTATCTATCCCTTGGGGAGTAGCGAAAATGAAGAATATAGGTTCGGTAGGCTCTGTTTTGCGACTATCAAATAGCAAGNGGTTAGAAATTGTGTGATGAAAAATTATTGCGTATTGTGAAATGTGTTGCCCGGGCTTATACACCCCTCCGGGCTTATACACCCCCCGGGCTTATACGCACGATTTTACGGTATCTATCCCTTGGGGAGTAGCGAAAATGAAGAATATAGGTTCGGTAGGCTCTGTTTTGCGACTATCAAATAGCAAGAACATGTTTCTATCAAAATCGACCTCGTAGATCCCCTAAAAACGACAGGCTAGTTTTGGCATAATAACCGCAGTTTCGAAAATATCGTTATATTAATTTCATGCAAATTTGCTAATTAATTAATCTTCTTTCTGGATCGAATCTTTCTCGGAAAACAAGTTGAGCAATAGCTCGATAACTGGGCAACAAAAATCGTTGCTCGTTAGACAATCCACCTTTCGCTTGTGTATAGATATCACGTGGAGGTACTTCTAGTCTGTTCAATTTTTTTGTAAAAATTGGAGAAAATTCGCAATTTAAAAACGAGTCACGCCATTTGACTTATCTCAACGAGACGAATAAAACGAGTTATATATTGTATAAAGACGCTAACGATTCACATGGCCGATTGGTTAGTGTATCAGGATGGAAACACTTATAGGTCTCGGATTCGAATCCCGCGTCAAATTTAAAGTTGTCCAACTCCCATGAAAAGTTTTGCACATCTCTATTTTGGCCTCTAAAACACTTTACAATCATTTTTTGGCCATTAAATACTTGATGGAGCGTCGTCTCTCCCAAGCGGCGCTCCTTTTCAGGCGAGATTTATGCTTGTATGCATAGTATACAAATTACACAATTATACATAATATATTTTTATTCCATTAATTTCGGTTACCGGTACCGGAAATTTTATCACATTCCGTTAATTTAAGAATTTGCTAGCAACCTTTCCTTTTATCATATCTTTGTCGGAAAATTTTTTGACTTAAATTCATCGATTTTTCAAAAATAACCGTTAATTTCCATTACCAGAACTCACACTGGTCCCATTTTTTGCACATTTTGGCAGCCGTGTGGGTAGTTGGTATATTTTACGCAACTTGTGATCAGTTCTTTTAACTCATGGAAATTTCTGGACAGATGAATCACGAGTTTGATTCAAGATCGTGGCTCGAAAAAGCTTTTTAAATTACCATCAATTTAGGGGGATAGTGGAGGACCACATATGAAGATATTCCCAACGAAAAATTCAGAAGATAAACGTTGGTTCCTAATCGGAGCAACATCGTTCGGATGGTATCAAAATGAATGTAGACTTGATATCGATACATGATCATAGTAAAATAAAATTTAACTTTAAAAGTTCAAAAAATTTAAGTGTATACATGTTGTATCCGATCCTGAATTTCATCCGATTCTGAATCGGACGTCCAATATTGAATCATGGATGCGCCCTTGGTCCGGACAACAGAAGAATATTCGTGTCCGGACATGCGGTTTATAACGGCCGGACAACACGGGCAACTAATGGGACGGACAAGGCTTGTCAGAGGTCAAGACGGGGCGGACATTACGTGTTTTTCAGAAAAATTTTCTTACTTTTATTGCCTGATTCTCAATACTAATTTATTATTGAAACGAAAATTCAAGAAAAGTTTTTCTTCAAAATCCTGAGTTCGTGATTTCCCGAAAAACAACCTATATATTGCTCACGGATAAGCCTTGATTAAGGTCCGTCTTGACCGCGGACAACCCTTGTCCGTCCCACTTGGTGTCCAACTTGACCGCGGATAAGCCTTGTCCGTCCTATTAGTTGTCCGTTTGTCCGCGGACAAGCCTTGTCCGTCTCATGATTGTCATTGTTGTCCGCGGACAAGCCTTGTCCATCAATATATTGTCTTTTGTTCATCCGGATGAACAAAGGGCGCATCCCTGTATTGAATTTCATCCAATTCTGAATGCTAGCGCCTCTAGAAGAGGCGCTAACAGAGGCGCTAGAAGAGGTGCTAGCAGAGGCGCTAGCAGAGGCACTAGAAGAGGTGCTAGCAAGGCACTAGCAGAACATTCAGAATCGGATGAAATTCAATATCGGCCGTCCGATTCAGAATCGGATACAACATACACGAGGGTTTCTTCATTTTGTGATTGGATCAAAGAAAAAACTCATGGGGAAGCTAAATGCATCTAATATTTTTTATTTTTAATATAAAAAATTGTTTCGATAAAAACAAAATTTCGACCTGCGAAGATCGAACCACCTTCATCAAGGTGAATTTTGTGCCAATTGATCGTGTGCCATTGAGACACATTTTTGGATGATATGAACAAAGATTATATGTCACATTTGCAGATTTTCACATAATCAAGAACCCCATTTAGGAGTCCAAAAGCACAAACAGGCAGTTGAGCTTTTAAATAAAAAATTGTTGATTAAAAAACTGCATGTCGTCCAGGCAACAGTAAAAGGCTGTACACATAAACCCCATATAAGTCGATCCCATAAGTGTAATAAGTTTATTATTTACCGTGGCACATACAGTGACGTCGGTATAGGGTGCCCAGGGAGCCCGATCCCCATAAAGAAAAAAATGAATAATTTTTTCATATCGGACAGATCAATCTGGTAAGACATGGTTTTCCTATTTTTTTCAAGCGACATGGGGATATATTTTTGAAAAAAAATTCAATAATTAAAAAATCATAAGGGGACCCTTATGAAATTCGGCGTGATTGGGAGGGCATGCGATATGGCTTTCGAAAATTCGTGAGACATACGCTCCCCGGACTATCCGGGGCTTTCATATCTGATTCACATCAAATAAACGGTCCGAAAAGACTTTATGTTAGGCATGGTTTATAAGTGCTGGCAGTTGTTGCATCTTATCTAAAGCATTTTCGAATAAATCGATTTATTTTTACATCCCGTGGCATCACTTTTTTGTATTTCCTGTGTATAATAAAAATTTAGTTTTCAAGCTTGAGCAAAAGATTATCATGGCTGAAGACAATTCAGCTGTGCTCAAACTTCTTCGGGATCCAATATGTGCCAAACTCTTTTGTGTTGTAGGTTTTAAATATCCTTATACCTCCACCTTACTCCACTTCATTTATTCCTGCATAAATTCTATTGCATTAGATATAGCCTTTTTACCCATTTCCAACATATTCGTGCCATTTCCGAAGAATAATAAGTTATCTGAATTTTATCAAGTCATGAGGGTTTCTTGTGAACCGCTGACTAGATATTGAGAAAACATTTTCCACTTACACCCGGCCACTAAGTGGAAAATGTTTTCCCTATATCCAGTCAGCGGCTCACAAGGTGAAAGACAGAGAGAGAGTCCCGTCACCCTTCCCCACCAAAATTCTAGCAAACTTAAAATTTTAGGGCTTGTCTCTCCTACAACTTCTAATTTTTGGCAGTTTGGGCTCCAGTCGTTCTCCGCCAGTTTTTACCATCATCATCAATATCATAACTTTCTTAAGCTCCCTTTATGTAATCGGCCTCATTGTGAACAAGAAAACTGAAGTTTTCGCCAAATGTCGTTTTTGGCAATGCATCACAGGAAAAATCGAAATTGAATGGGATGGCATGGTAAGATATAAGTAGTGGTGGTTCTGGGACTCAGAGGTGAGGGGGGGGGGGTCAGTGAAGTAAAATTTTCAGTGAAAAATTGATTTAAAAAATGTTAAAAAATACGTAAATTTTTGTAAAATTTTATATTTTTGACAAAAAAATTTTCGAAAATTAAAAAATCATAAGAGAGGCCTTTGATTTTTTCCGGCTTTTGACAGAAATGGGGAAACTACCCCCAACTTTCCCCTTGGGATTCCTTGTATATAAGAATGCGTAGGTACATGATGAGCAAAAGTATGTAAAAAGTCAAGAAAAAATAAATAAATTTTAGTATTACACCTATGCCATTGTGTTTGGCTCGCTCAACTTGTTGGCAATTGCTGATAATATCACCCACTTATCTTCTCGCAAAACCATGGGCTATATTGTTATTGGGGTAAGCATAAACTTATTGCAAATTATTAAAATTTTAACATCTAGATCCTTGGATTTATTCTCACCGTTGTTTACTTCATCGAAGCCTATCGTAGCTATAGCCAGACTAAGGCCAACTTTGGAGATATGGCCAACGAAGCTTATGCACCAACTCGCTATGTCCGGCTTTTAAGACTAATTGGACGCTTCCCAGTCATCGTGCGCCTAGTTATTTTGGTATTTGAAGTTTAATAAAGTTCCTAAGCCCTGGCATCTAGGCAGTGGCGTAATTACATAGGGAGCTTTGGGAGACTCCCCTATCCGGTCCAAAGAGCCTAAAAAACCAAAATGTTCTCCCAAATTTTTAGAAATTTGTTTTTGATCAAAAGTCTTCATTTTTTACCAAAATATACAAGGAAACAGTCTCCCTAAAATTCATTTAGCCTTGCAGGTCCTGAGCGTTGTATTTATTACATTAATTGTTATTGGACAACCCTTGTTTTGCCCTTACTATTGCAACTGGCGATCTGGTTGGTACTGGCAGTTGTCTAGTCGGTACTGGTGGCAAGAAATTGTATTTTCTATTTTTGTGGAAAACCTTTTTATGATCTTCGCTGCAAGCCTATTAATCGGAATTTCAGTGGTTAACATCGGATTCATTAAGTTCAAGTGTTTCCAAGCAAAGCTAGAAAAAGTTACAAATAAGGAAATTGCTTGTTGTATTGTAAGCTTAATTAGCATTGATAACAAGGATATAAAATTTTTTAGCGATCTGGCTTACCATTAGCCATGGTGCCTATTTCATTCTGTGGCTTCAGCTCTAGTTTATCTCGACTCGATCGTGACTTTATCACTCCGGTAAGTTCTGTATTTTGCAAAAAATAGTATTTTATTTTTAGATCATCGCTGGCATCACTCTCGTGGTGACTCTTTTATTAGCATTTGCAGAATCCTATGGCAAAATGGAAGATGGTGGTTCTCAGTTTGTCGAAGAAGATCAACGATCAATGCTTCCCAAGAACCTTTCTAAGCACATCATGAACCCGGTCGTTTCGGATCAGCTGAAGAATCAGATTGTTCCGGATGAGGCTACCACTGAAAATTCTTACAACAATCGTCCGCTGATTATTTAATGTTTTGCTAAAAAGAAATAAGTGTTGTTTGTGTTGTGTATACTTTGTATGATGTTTATAATAAATCTTTCTGTGCAAAAATTAATCGAATTGGACGATTCGTGCTAGTAAATTCCTATCCGGCAACTCTATATAAGTATCGTCAAATTAAAGAAGCCAGTGAGGAGATGAACCCGAGGTCTAAAATGGCCACCTTTTATGACCCACACAATATCCATTGGCGGAAGGAAGATAGCCTCTTTAGGCAGACGCTTGTTGGAGCGTCGTCTCTTCCAAGCGGCGCTTCTTTTTCAGGCGAGATTTACAAAGCGAAGATTTTTAGGGATTTTTCTCAAAACGTGAGTGCTGCTTTGTAAGACATTTTTGAACGCAATCCCGAGATGTAGGAAAAATAACAACAGATTCTTTTCAGCATCTAAAAAAACCCTTGGATTTCGCAAATTTCATCAAAAAGTCTAACTTCTGGGCCAAACCTCAGCTTCTTAAAAATAAGGTTACATCTTTGAAAAACTGATTTTTTGAAAAGTTTGAACATTGTCATGAAAACATGAATTACTCTTAAAAAATGATCATTTTCAGCATATACTCTTGCCTAATACTGTAAATATTTTATTTTTGAAGTAAAATTTTTTCGATAAGGCAAAATTTCGATCTCTGGGGATCGAACCATCTTCGTCAAGGTGAATTTTGTGCCAATTGATCGTGTGCCATTGAGACACATTTTTGGATGATATGAAACAAAGATTATGTGTCACATTTGCAGATTTTCACATAATCAAGAACTCCATTTAGGAGTCCAAAAGCACAAACAGGCAGTTGAGCTTTTAAATAAAAAATTGTTGATTAAAAAACTGCATGTCGTCCAGGCAACAGTAAAAGGCTGTACACATAAACCCCATATAAGTCGATCCCACAAGTGTAATAAGTTTATTATTTACCGTGGCATATACAGTGATGTCGGTATAGAGTGCCCAGGGAGCCCGACCCCCATAAAGAAAAAAATGAATAATTTTTTCTAATGTTCCTCCCATATGTTTTTGCTCAAAATTGTTCAAAATCCAAATGTCCCCCAATATGTTTCACTAAAATATGTCAATTTTTCAAAGAAAATGTCCTGAAAATGACGATTTTTGGCGAAAAATGATGAATTATGATGAAAAAATTGACAATTTTTTAGTGAAATTATGGAAAATTTTGGTGATTTTTGGTGAAAAAATCGAAATGAGGGGACAATTATGATTTTCAAAAAAATTTCCAAGATGAGCAAAATATAAGGAGAGGAAACCCTTATGATTTTTTATCTTGACTTCGATTTTATCGAAAATTCGGTTTCGAGTTTTCGAAACCCGAAACCGAAACTTTGGGTCGAAACAGAAATCGCGGTTTCGATGCATCACTAGGAGCCGGATAGATCAATCTAGTGCGACATGGGAAAGGGTTTTCAAGGTTCGGTAATGCGCGCAAACGATTCCTCGCATAGAAAACCGAAAACCCCTTATAGGGCTATTCTTGTGAAAATTAAAAAACTTAAAAAATCGCGGAAAATCTCAATATTGCCTCTTTTTTTAATCACCCTGCACTTATGCTGATGTGCTTAGACTCTTCTAGACGATAATACATCAATTTGTTTACTTTCATATCTGACTCACGGCAAATAAACGATCCAAAAGGTTTTATGTTAGGCATGGTTTAAAGTACCGGCAGTTGTTGCATCTTATCTAAATTTCGAATAAATTGGTTTATTATTGTTTTTTACATCTTGTTACAACAATTTTTCTTATTTCTTATGTGCTTAATAAAAAATCAAATTTAGTTTTTAAGCTTGAGCAAAGGATAATCATGGATGAAGAAAATTCAGCTGTGCTCAAAATTCTTCGAGATCCAACATGTGTTAAACTCTTTTGTGCTGTAGGTTTTAAATATCCGTATACCTCCACCTTACCCCATTTCTTACTGCATACTTTATCTTCTCTTTTCCCTATGCAGAAAGCAAGGTTGAAAATTTGATAGATCATAGCTGAGTTTCCATACATCCAGTTAGCTGAGCCGCTGATTGAATGTATGGCGCCTGTAAACGTTTCTGCAAAATGAAAATTTTTAGGCCCATGGAAAACATTTTCCATTACACCCCCCCCCGGTCACTGTGAAAGAGAGGTAGTCCTGTCGCCCTATCCCATTCCATTTTCTACCAGAATTCTGGCAAACTCAAAATTTTAGGGCTTGTCTTTCCTACAACTTCTAATTTTTGGCATGCTGGACTTTAACAGTTCACCAATTCTTACTATCGTCATCAGTAGCATAACTTTCTTAAGCTCCCTTCTTGTAATCAGCCTCGTTGTGAACAAGAAAACTGAATCTTTCGCCAAATTTCATTTTTGGAAATGCATCACAGGAAAAGTCAAAATTGAGTGGGATGGCATGGTAAGATATAAGTAGTGGCGGTCCTGGGGCTCAGGGATGGGAAGTCACTGAAAAATTTTTGGATGAATCTGTGGCGACCAAAACCGGGACTTTTTAAAGATGTAGCTCCGGGCAAATAGAGAGCATAGAGCTACTTCGGCTCTTATACCCCGTTGAACGTGGTCTAAAATAGAAAAATTTTATTTTTCGACATTGTCTCAAAAATATTCTTATTAGAGGTAATTTTATGAGGGAAACACGTTGGTGATGTTATTTTTACGTAAAAATGCTTCCATTTTTGAGCAAATCAAATTTTTGCATATTAGCTTTTTCGAAATGTACTTTCTTTGTCTTCAATGATTCTATACCATACTTTTTGCAATTTTTAACATCATTTAGTGATTTGTCTCATTTGAGTGATTTCATAACATCGCCAACTTGATCCCGCATAAAATTCGGTGATCAAACCAATATCCAATAACAACCAAATTTTAGTATTACACCTATGTCACTGTGTTTAGCTCGTTCAACTTGTTGGCAATTGTTGACAATTTCATCCACTTAGGCAAAAACCATGAAATTACCATGGGTCTTATTGTTATTGCGGTGGGCATAAATTTATTCTAAATTATTAAAATTTAACATCTAGATCCTTGGCATGGTTCTCACCTTTTTTTACTTCGTCGAAGCCTATCGTAGCTATGTCCAGATTAAGGCCAATTTTGGCGATATGGCCAACGAAGTTTATGCGCCAACTTGCTACGCCCGGCTTCTAAAACTCATTGGACGCTTCCCAGTCATCATGCGCTTAGTTATCTTGGTATTTGAAGTTTAAATATACGACAAAAGGATCCTATAGAGACATCCTTCAGTGGTGTAACTGGGGGGAGGGGGAGTGAGGTTCGTTATAGCCTATCTATGCTTTGTAATTCAAATTACGATTAAAGTTACGGATTACTGTGTCAAATTACGATTACGACATCCAAATTACGGTCAAAACCGTAATCGCAATTCTTACCGAAGATGAGAATATTAGGACTCCCCTTCCTCAAAAAAACGTAGCTGGGATTCTCAAAATCTACACCTTCAAGTTTTAAAAAATTAAACATTTGGATAGCCCATATATGAGTTTGAAAATTTTTTGTCGAAAAAATTGTTGACCTTGGCTGTAGGGTCCAAAAACACTAAAATCGACAAAGTCAATTTTCCGAAAAACCTCTCCCAGTTATTCCTTTGGTCTATGGAACCCTTGGCCCCCTCGATATGCATCTGAGATCCTTATGATTTGTCAAATTTTTAAAATTTTAGCGAATTGGGAATTACCCATCCCCCCCCCCCACATAAACTTCATAAGCCCTGGCTTTTAAAGTCCAGGAACATGGCAACCGAGAGATTCAGGTTCCGTAGTGTCGGCCTGACAAGTAGGGAGGGGTAGAGAAAATTGACCCTATTCGATCTCTGGTTCACATCAATAAACAAAAAATAGAGATTCAAGGAGACGGTCTCTCTCAAATTCACTAATCCTTTTAGGTCCTAAGCGTTGTATCTATTGCATTCATTGCTATTGGACGATCTATGCTTGGCTGGTACTATAATTATGATTGCAAAAACTTTTTCACTATCTTTGCTCTTTTTGCTACAAGCCTATTAATCGGAATTTCAGTTATCAACATCGGATTCATTAAGTTCAAGTGTTTCCAGGCAAAGTTAGAAAAAGTTACAAATAAGGACATTGCTTGTTGTATTGTAAGCTTATTGGCATTGACAACAAGGATATAAAATTTTTTAGCGATCTGGCTTGCCTTTAGCCATGGCATCTATTTCATTCTGTGGCTTCGGCGTTAGTTTACCCCAATTCGATCGTGACTTTATCACTCCGGTAAGTTCTTATTTTGTAAAAATAGTGTTCTATTTTTAGATCATCGCTGGCATCACTCTCGTGGCAACACTTTTATTGGCACTTGCAGAATCCCATGGCAAAATGGAAGATGATGATTCTCAGTTTGTCGAAGAAGATCAACGATCAATGCTTCCCAAGAACCTTGCGAAGCACATCATGAACCCGGTCGTTTCGGATCAATTGAAGAATCAATTTGTTGCGGATGAGGCCACCACTGAAAATCCTTATAACAATCGTCCTCTGATTATTTAACGTTTTGTTAAAAAGAAAAAAGTGTTGTTTGTGTTGTGTATACTTTGTATGATTTTTGTAATAAATCTTTCTGTGCAA
>OZJO01022641.1:0-38051 GCA_900406225.1 Acrobeloides nanus | reverse complement strand
AAGGCCTCTACCCGAAAAGAGCCCTAACCAAAGGAAAACGAAAAGACAATCACCCTTTAATTAGGTTTTCGAACTCGTGTCGTTAGGATTGCCGTCTTGTTGGGGGGAGAGAGCTGATGAGTGTGTGGAGTGATGAGTGTCTTCTTCCGTCGCGGCTATATGAAACCGATCTCCACGACCGCCTCCAATTCTAATCAGATTGTCACCAACGAAAATTTGCGTGTGGGGTAATCAACCGAATAAACACTTTAAACAGTTGAATGTGAAAGAGGCCCAATCAGTGGTATGAGATTGCCGACCAAGGATTTTGCCGGGATTGTTTTAAAGAGTTGTGTTCTAAGTTTTAAGTCTACGGTGTTCGGTCGTGGTTTTCGAAACTCTTGGATTTGGGAAATTTTGAGGTAAGTATTCATTTTATTGTCTTTTAGACCAAAATCGCATTTTGCTACTTTTCGCTTCAATACACAACACACTTTCCTTGAATCAGGGAAACGTTTTTTGAATATCAAATTCGGATTCCCCGCATTTTTTACCCCAAAATGGGTCGTTTTTAGGCCAAAATCGCATTTGTGCGACTTTTCGCTTCAATACACAGTACGCTCTTCCTGCATCAGGGAAACGTTTTTTCGCTTCGAAAATGTCAATTTCGGATTCCACCTGAAATGGCTGTCTTGACCAACTTGAACCCGAAATGACTGCTTTGATCACTTCATGTCTTTAATCCCACTGCAAACTCTGTTTTATGGAGAATTTCCAAAAAGCTGGGCGCGCATAGCCTAATGGCTAGGACGCTGGCCATTCATGTTATTAGTCACATCTTCAATCACACCTGACACGGCGCGCAAAAAATCGAACGTGAGTCAAAATTAAAAATAAATGCCATCAATTGACTCAGCTTGCAAAAAACGAGTACCATATCATGAGATTTGGGGGTTTTCCCATTGCTGAGTGACTAATGTGCTCGGCCTTCACTCACAAGTCGCGGGTTCGAATCCCAGTCCGAGTTTAAGGTTCTCCAAATTCCATGAAAATTTTTGCATATTTCTATTTTGGCCTCTAAAACACTGCAATCATTTTTTGGTTGGTACATCTATACAATAAAGCTAGGTCTTGCATTACTATACAGCTCCAACAAGTGTCTAAAAACCAAAAAAATGATTGTAAAGTGTTTTAGAGACCAAAATAGAGATATGCAAAAATTTTCATGGAATTTGGAGAACTTTAAATTTGATGTGGGATTCGAACCCGCGACCTATAAACTGAAAAGCTATCACTTAGCCACTCGGCCATGAGTCAAGACCCCAAAACCCCATGATATGGTACTTGTTTTGAAGCGCTCGGCGAGCTGAGTCGATTGGCGACATTGTTTTTTGATTTTGGTTCTTGCCTCAACTGTTCCGATTTTTATTGAAAATCACATTTTTGCGACTTTTCGCTTCAATACAAGGCCTTCTCTGAATCAGGGAAGCGTTTTTCGCTTCGAAAATGTCAAATTTGGATTGCCCAGCATGTTTTTACACACAGAGGGGTCATTTCCAGAAAAAAATTTTGAAAATTTTTTCACATGGGTGGCCCCCCCCTGTTGTGTAGTAGCTCCAAAAACTATAGCAAGATTTTGCTTTATTTGACTAATTAGAAGCATGAATACCAAGTGTTGTCTGGCATAATAGTTGTATTCATACATCAGTTCTTCAATTACCACTCGTTATTAATTCAATTGTCTATAGAACAAGTATCCTTACGCAAATTATAGATAAGAGCTTTAAAGATAAAATGTTTGAAGTTGGGTGTAAGTTAGAGGCTTAGAGGACCAAGTCCAGTCGGAAAAAACACTATGAAAAATTATGTATTCGAAAAGTTCATGAAAAATGGAGCATTTTTTGTTTTTACGGCACCTTCTGAATCGTTGTAGTTTTCGAGATAATTGCGTTTGAAATTATAAGAAAAATTAAAAATCCGCGTTTTAACGTGAGCTTGACTCAGTGGTAGTGCTCCTGATTTCGAGTTCAATAGTACAGGATTCGAATCCCGCCTACGTCAAATTAATTTTAAAGCTGGTTTATTTGAAAAAAAAAACACTATGAAAAAAAATATATTCGGAAAGTTCATGAAGAATGGAGCAACCAGCTTCAAAATCAATTTGATGTAGATGGGATTCGAACCCTGTACTATTGGACTCGAAGTCGGGAGCATTACCACTAAACCAAGCTCGCGATAAAACGCAAATTTTTAATTTTGCTTATAATTTCAAACGCAATTATCTCGAAAACTACAACGATTCAGAACAGCCGTAAAAACAAAAAATGCTCCATTTTTCATGAACTTTCCAAATCATAGGTCGGCAACGTGGAGGGGGGAAGGGACCCCGATGCGGTGGTTCCTCACCACCTCCACCAAAAAAAGGACGTTTTTCTTTAACTTGAGGTAGTCTTCTGACACCCAATTTTTATGAACCACCTCATATGTTCGGTGGGGTCAATGAGTGGTCCCCCTCAATTTTGGGTCCGTGCGTGCGTGGGTCAGGGGGAGGTTCCCCCCTTGCCGACCTATGCTCCAAATATCAACAAAAATGACAACTTTTTCCTCACTGGACTGGCCCTTTAAGCTTCCGTCTTTTTATTGTTGTTTATAAGCTGATGACTTTAAAAATTGGCTCTTCCACTCTTCTCCATCATCTCAAAAATACGGTCCTCAAGAAGTCTCTTGAGTGGAAGAAGCCTCTGAAGCCGACAACAATACCAATTCTGGGGTAATCAAACGCTATTCAGCCAAACCGATTTGGGCACCCACTTA
Organism: Acrobeloides nanus; assembly: GCA_900406225.1. Taxonomy (NCBI): domain Eukaryota; kingdom Metazoa; phylum Nematoda; class Chromadorea; order Rhabditida; family Cephalobidae; genus Acrobeloides; species Acrobeloides nanus. The sequence continues at coordinate 35,258 of OZJO01022641.1, read as the reverse complement.
AGCTTCAATGAAGAAGCTGGATAAGAGTGGATGGGGAGATGATGATACTTTGTTTGGAGCTCCGAGTCTGTTTCATCCGTTCTTTTTCTTCTTCTTCATCCGGAGAAGTCGTTGGCGGGCTTCTGTGCTTTCTCAAGAAGTGCCATGATGACACTTTAGGCGATCAGGACGAGGACACAATTTGTTTTGGTTGTTGCATAAAAATGAATCCATTTTAATGGTTTTTGAAGGAAGAATCTGTTTATTTTGAAGTTTTTGAGAAAATTGCGTTTGAAGTTGGAGATTTTTGAAATCTGTGTATTACAGCGAAAACATGAGCGCAGTAAAATTTTATTCCTGAATCAATAAAAGTTGTTTCGACACGAAATTTAAAAATTTTTGTTTTTCATCAACTTACGAAAACTGCCAAAAAAATTTTCGAATTTTCGCTTCAATGCACAGCTTTTATTGAATCAGGGACGAATTTTCACTGTGTTCATGTTTTCGTTGTAATACACAAACTTTTTGAATTTGCTGCAGAGAAATCGATAGTTTAAATTTTCATAAGATGAACACTGTAGCAATTTTTTATAACTCGGCGAGGTGAATAAAATTACACCAAAATTATGGAATTTGGAAAATGTTTTGGGTTATTGAAACGAAAACATGAATCAGGAATTTCGTTTCAATAGCAAAAAAATATTGCTCAAATTCGATAATTTTTGCGTCATTTGATTCGTCCCGCCGAGTTATACAACATGCTATATTTAGTTGTTTTCCAAATGTTCAAGGATTTTGAATTTTATAATGTTTTATTAAATCGTTTCAATAAACAATCCGATTGATCCCACAAGTTCTTCGTTTCAATGTTCAAACTTTAAACTCGTTTGAAAAATTTTTTATTTCACTCACAACTTTTTATGGTTAGAGTCTCAAGTAGTGCCGTAAAAACAAAAATGCTCCAAATTTTGTGCTCTATAAGATGGCATCAACTCCCCAAAAGTTGATTGGTCCTTTAAAAGTTCTCCAAATCAGCTAATTTTGGAGTTACTACACAATAAGGGGGACCACCCACGTGAAAAATTTTTCGAAAATTGTTGAAAATGACACCTCTAGGGTTAAAAACATGCGGAAAATCCGAAAAAAAGCAAAAAACACTTCCCTGATTCAAGGAAGGCCTGTGTATTGAAGCGAAAAGTCGCAAAAATGCGATTTTTTGCTTCAATATACAGGCTTTCCCTGAATCAAGGAAGTGTTTTTTAGTATGAAAAGAAAAATGTATGAAAATTTTTAGCAATGGACGAAACGAAACGCTTAACAGATGCCTTACAAGCCGAAACAGCAAAAAGTTTACTCAAACGCTTCTTTGTTACGGATCTACTTTCACCTGGGAGTGCATTAGGTAAGCAATATATTATATATAGTTTCTAATGAAGGGTTCGAATCCCACCTGAATCCAATTGTTTTAACTTTTTTACCTTTCTAGCTTAAAAAAAGGAAAGACGGCATTCTTTATAGCTCGCTATGACGAATAAAATGACACCAAGATTATAGAATTTGAAAATTATTTTGGGTTATTGAAACGAAAACATGAATCAGGGTTTTCGTTTCAATAACCCAAAACAATTTTCAAATTCGATAATCTTGGTGTCATTTTATTCGTCTTAGCGAGCTATAAAGAATGCCGTCTTTCTTTAAAAAAAATAGAAAGGCAAAAAAGTTAAAAACAATTTATTCGGATGGTATTCAAACCCTTCAATAGAAACTGCAAATCTAGAGTACTAGCCATTCGGCTACCATGTTTTTTTTGGCTATCACTTTTATTCAAAAGGTGTTATGAAAATTCGTCGTGTTATGAAGTTTAAAATTTTTTAAATTTTATGTCTTTTTGTTAGACTCCACCTAGGCTGTTTTTGCCTGACCATTTCTAGACCTTTATGTTGTATAAAAATGCGGTAGAAGTTTGCTCAAAAATTTTTATCCACTTACCTATACTTGTTACCCCCTCTCATACTTCACGGCTAATCCGTGTATAAACATTGAAAAATGACTTCGTCACACTTCAAGTATCAACTTCCGTTTGAAGATGCTCTTCATTAAGCCCTATCGTATTGTTGACAAGCTTGAGGGCACTCGAATTTTTTTCTGCTGCTGCTTCAATATTTGTGTGCAGTTTGGCTTAACATCATCGTGTTAAAATATGAGGACATGTAATTTGATATTGGATTAAGATTTTTTGGTAGATATTTTTTAGATTTGTCAAGTTGGGTTCTGCCCGAGTTTTCTGCCCCAGTCCACTCGGAAAAAATACCATGAAAAATTATATATTCAGAAAGTTCATGAGAAATGAAGCATTTTTTTTCATAAATTTCTAAGGATTTATGTCCATAAAAATTTATTAACAAATGAACTCTGTATTCTACTACTACAGAGTGTCCCAAACAAAAAGTCGAATTTTCACTTCAACATGCTACCCTGGATCAGGGGCAAGGAAGTGTTTTCGCGTTTCGAAAACACGCACAATCGATTTCTCGCATAGAAAACCCCCGGATATCCGGTCAAAATCTGAATTTTTTTATTTTCGTTTCAGTACACTATCCTGAATCAGGATCAAAGAAGCGTTTTCACACTTCGAAAGTGCGCGCAATCGATTATCCGCGTCAAATTACCCAATAGGGGTAATTTGGGGATCATTTTTGAAAAAAATTTTCGGGGTCAAGTTTCCACACACGTGAAAATTTGTTCGAAAATTTTTTCTGGAAATAACCCCTCTGGGGGTAAAAACATGCGGGGAATCCGTATTTGACATTTTCGAAGCGAAAAAACGCTTCCCTGATATAGGGAAGGTCTGTGTATTGAAGCGAAAAGTTGCAAAAATGAGATTTTTGCCTAAAAACGATAAAAAAATGAAAGAAAAAGCATTATTTTTAGACCAAGTTATTTTCTCAAATTTTCGCGTCAATATACAGCTTTTCTTGAATTCGTTGTCAAATTTGGATTCCCCGCACATTTTTGACCCCAAAAGGGGTCGTTTTTAGGCAAAATTGCAATTTTTCGACTTTTCGCTTCAATACACAGGTCTTCCCTGAATCAGGGAAGCGATTTTTTCGCTTCGAAAATGTCAAATTCGGATTCCTCGCATGTTTTTACCCCCAGAGGGGTCATTTCCAGAAAAAATTTTTTGGAATCACACCAAGGAACAGAATTTAGAAAATTTGTAAAAAGCATCAATACGCTACCCTGAATCAGGGATGAATATGAAAATGATTCGTATCAAGCAAATCATTTTCATATTCAAACATCAGAATGAATAATGTCGGATTAACTTCTTCGTCATCGGATTAATCCATTACTTCTAATTTTTATCCGAAATTGGACTTTGGCGAAAAGAGCGGCAATCACAAAGCCAATCGATTGTCTTTCATACATCCGGTAGTAATTGTTTCGTACAAGAAAGACGAGCTATGATAACCCCTAAAGGCATTTTCCATAAGAACAATAACACAATCTGAGAAAATGAAAAGATATAACAAATTTCGAAGTTTTCGATTTTTTGGTTTACTTTAGAAAAAGGATATTTTCTTTCTAAATTAGAAAAAAAACTTTTTTCTAAAAAATTTATTAAAAAGATATAATTTGATTCATGGGGTTTGCCCATGGCCGAGTGGCTAAAGCGCTCGGCCTTCATTCAAAGGGCGCGGGTTCGATCCCGCGCTCAAAAGTCATTTTTAAATTTTGTTGTCAAAAGTCATAAAAAATTTTTGCATGTCCACTTTTTTATACGGGAACACGATGGCGCTATTATTTTATCGTGAAAATTTTTGAAAAAATTAGAAAAATTAAAAAATCTCAAAAAAATTTTTCTCCAAATTTCATGAAATTCTTTGAGATTTTTCTAATTTTTCCAAAAATTTTCTCAAAAAAATAATAGCACCATCGTGTTCCCCGCATAAAAATGTGGATATGCAAAAATTTTCATGAATTTTGACAACAAAATTTAAAAAATGACTTTTGGGCGCTGGATCGAACCCCGCTCTATGAATTAATGCAGAGCGCTTTAGCCACTCGGCCATGGGCAAAACCCACAAAACTTATAAAAACTTGTTGTAATTTTGCAATTTTTATAACTATAAGGATTTTTTCTTAACCATAAGTAACACACAAGCTTGACTGTTTCTCGAATGTGTTGGCCTAAAAATGATATCATGTTAAAAAATTCAAATTACAAAAATATGATATCAAAGAAAAATATGACAAGGCACACTAGTGATCAAGTATACCCTAAGGTATTGTTTTCCATCCAGCAATTTTTTCTCAACCTTGAGCATATGTATCCACTTAAGTGTTATGATATATGCCTTATAGTTTCTAACGCAGAACAAAGGTGAGAAAATGCTTTAGGGCACGTTACAAAGTTTAAAAAAAATCGCTTCCCTGATTCAATGAGGGCGTATTGTGTATTAAAGCGAAAAGTCGCAAAAAACAATGCGATTTTTACCTAAAAACGACCTCTTTTGGGGGTAAAAATATGCGGGAAATCCGAATTTGACATTCAAAAAAAGCTTCCCTGTTTCAGAAAGGGCGTATTGTGTATTGAGACGAAAAGTATCAAAAATTTGATTTTTGCCTAAAAACGACCTCTTTTGGGGCAAAAATGTGCGGGGAATCGAATTTAACATTCAAAAACCGCTTTCTGATTCAGGGAAGGCGTATTGTGTATTGAAGCGAAAAGTCGCAAAAATGCGATTTTTGTCTAAAAACGAGGTAAAATATGCGGAGAATCCGAATTCGACATTTATACAATTTCTCGGATTCAAGAAAAGCTGTATATCGACGCGAAAATTCGAGAAAATAACATATTTTGGTCTAAAAATAACGCTTTTTTCTCACATTTTTCGTCGTCGTAGTTAGGCAAAAATCGTATTTTTGCGGCTTTTCGCTTCAATACAAAATACGTCTTTCTTGAATCAGGGAATGGTTTTTTTCAACACGACGAGACGGAAACGCAATGCTCGAGCCGAATGCAAATGCGATAGTGAAAGATGAAATGAGAAAACGATGATTGAATGAAATTATAAGAAACAGGGTTTTCGCGCTAATACACAAAACAATTCAAAACATAAAGAGATTATTCGAAACTGTGTATTTAAGTGAAAAATCGCATTTTCGCTTCAATACACAATACGCCTTCCCTGAATCAAGGAAGCGTTTTTTTCGGATTCCCCACATGTTTTTACCCCTAGAGGGGTCGTTTTCAAAAAAAATTTCACGTGGGTGGTCCCCCTCGTAGCTCCGGGATTTTTGGCCATGGGGAACATGGTGCCAGAGTTAGAATTCAAATTTGACTTAAGGGTACCATAACAAAAACTCGAATTTCCCCTGATTCAAGGAAGACGTATTGTTTATTGAAGCGAAAGTTCATGTATTTTATGCGGAGAAAGATTGCGCGCATTCCCGAAACGTGAAAACGCTTCCCTGATTCAGGGACAAGCAATGTGTTTATTGGAGCGAAAATCAAAAAATTTAGATTTTTCTCGAAAAATAAACTCTCTAAGGGTAATCTTATGCAGAAAATCGATTGCGAACATTCTCAAAGCCTGAAAATGCTTCCCTGATTCAGGGAAAAACGGTGTTTTTATTGAAGCGAAACTCGAAAAATTTAGATTTTGTTCGAAAAATAAACTCTCTAGAAGTAATTTTATGAGGAGAATCAATTGCGCGCATTCCCGAAACCTGAAAATGCTTCCTTGATTCAGGGAAAAACGGTATGTTATTGATGTCTTCCCTGAATCAGGAAAAGAGAAGCGCGAAGATTTTCGAGTATAATAGATAAGCTTTTTATGGTAATTGAACTCAGACACCTATAAAAGTTGAACATAAAATAAACGCATAAAATCCGCACAAAAAAGTTGCATTTGATAAAAATCCGGACAGGTTTATGTGGAATTTCTCTTAGAGGCTTAACCAGAAGGCGCTTCGATTCCTAGCCTCTGATTGGCTGCTTTTATCCATCTCCGTTCGTTCCTCTTCTTTACCCGTTTTCCTTGGCGAAGAGAACTGTAGAGTGTTTGTGTTGTCACTCACAAGGTGGAGTCGCGTTGCTTCTTTTGGCGCACACAAAAAATTGGACTCGACACCGCCCATTTTTCGGCACCTCCACCACCGGACCATTTTCGTCGTTTTGCTTCGAAGTCCACTCCATCTGAAGACCTCCTCAAGTGCGTCATCGTTCGCTTCTCGAGTAGACGGTAAATGGGGTACCTGACTCATTTATGGCCAATTCTCTCAACTTGGATTGGCCTACTTTAGTCGAGAAGAGAACCCTTCTAATTTTCTTATATTTTGTAAATTGGCTTTTCCTTGAAAGTTGAGTGTTATGATAGGCTGGAGAAGAAGAAAAAGAAGGACCTAAGACAACAGGCCCTTCGTTTTCTAGGATGCTTATTGAGGACGTGAAGATTTTGTCAAGTTTCACTCGAGTGCGCGGAAATTTTTCACTAGTGTACTTTTGTGTTATTTAAGAAGGAAGAGGAGATGAGATAAGGGGTGTCATGGACTGTTAAGGACCATTTCTTTGAAGGAGATGACGAGCATGTTTAAGTGTGAACTTAACAGTTGAATAGGTTGTAACAAATAAGCACAACAATAGGGGATTTCAATATACAGTCAACTCTCGATTTAGTGATCTCTAATTCGATTTAGTGACCCCTCCCGAGAATTTTAACGACCACGCAGGGATGCATTGCAAAGTATAAATACAGTCAAACTTGATTTAGTGACACCCTCCCTAGGGTGTCATTAAATCGAGAGTTGATCGTAACAATAAATGCTGATGCATCCCTCGTGGTCGTAGTGGCGGGAAAATATTAGTAGTTATAACTATAGTCAACTCTCGGTCTACTCCCGAGAATTTTCCCGCCAACACGACCACGCAGGGATGCATCGCAAAAGTATAAATACAGTCAAACTCGATTTAGTGACACCCACCCTCCTAATTCGATTTAGTGACCCTGGGGTGTCACTAAATCGAGAGTTGACTATGGTTTTTTCAAAAAAAATTTTTTGAATTTTTTAAAGATTAAACCTATTTTCGAAGCTACTACACAATAGGGGGAGGGAGCACGTGAATTTTTTTCAAAAATTCGATTTTTCACAAAAAATTTAATTTTTGTTCCAAAATTCAATTTTTCGATCAAAATTCAATTTTTGTTCCAAAATTCGATTTTTCACAAAAAATTCAATTTTTTATATTCGGAAAGATCGTGAAAAATGGAGCATTTTTCGTTTTTATGGTAACCTCTGAATCGTTGTAGTTTTCGAGGAAATTGAGTTTGAAATTTGAATTTTGATTCATGTTTTCGTTGTAATACACAAACTTTTTTGAATTTTTGCACTAAAATCGTCAAATTTCGATGTAAATATCTTTACTATATTGTAAATTATGAATTGTTAACGTTTAAAAAATATTCATTTTTTGAGCAAAAAGTCAATTTTTGTGCAACAAATTTGAAAAAGTTTGTTTATTACAACGAAAACATGCACTCATTTTAGCCGAAGCCCATAAAAAGCTTCTGAAAATGACTTCACCGCCGGCGGTTAGTGCCAATAATTCGGGTGTGTCTACAACTCTTGGCAATCCACTTGATCCGTTGAATGGATTTGGATGGGCAACCAACCCAGCTGCTGCAGCTGCTTCCCTAACTTCGGGCCATCATCAAACTTCCATGGCTGCAAATGCCGCATATTTGGCTGGTCATGCATTCTCGGCGGCAGGATATCAACCGAATGCAGCGGATTTTACAGGGTATGAATATTGTGTGTCGAGTTTCGGGCCCATTATCTGCAAGGCTGTTCAAACAAGTTTTCGTTGTAATACACAAAAAATATTTGAATTTCTCCAAATCGGCTGATTTTTGGTACCCGGGGCTTTCGGGTATGGGCAACACGAATCCGAAAGAATTTTTTGATTTTGAGCGCAACAAAGGGCCGAATAAACCAAAAAAACTTTACAAATTTGAATTTTCTAATGTTTCATCAATCGTGTCGATAATCAAATCTAATTGAACCAGGCAAAGTTGCCTGATTCAGGCAACATTGGTACTTGAAACTTAAACTTTTTCGATAGGACACTATCCAAACATGTAAAATTGAAAGCTATATACCAATTTTTAGATGTCAATGGCCTCAATGGGGCAGTGCAGACCCACGATTTCCAAGTAAGCCATATTCTTTTTCTCTCACAATTTTCCAACTGTTGAAAGTGAAATTCTTTTTGCACTTCAACCGGAAAACCTAAGCCATTGTTCACGCAATTATTCAACCTGCCGAGAGTAATTATTTGGTGTTCGTACAAAAGTTTTCTCTCATACACACCCAAGACTTTTTCGTCGCCCATCTAGTTTTGTCTGACAATTCCACAAAAATTCGCATAATTTCAATCCGCATAATTACACCGGTCATTACTATAGGCATATCTCTATTACTACTTTTCTATTATAACAAAAAGGTGCGAAACATGCTCAATAACCGGACGGACTTTCTAATCAAGTTGTGTGTGTATGTGTGAAAAGTGAAGATGGAGAATATTCGTGGGGTTTTGTTGGGGGGAATTATTTTGAGGACTTTTCAAGTGGGTACTCACTTACATCCTGAAGTTAGCACAGATGATTTCAAGGCCGGATCTTGAGTTTTTTTGAGTAAAATTGGGATGAAATTCGAAAATTTGATATGCAAGAAGCAAAACATGACATGCAAGAAGCGAATATGAGCATGAAAATTTTTTTGAAAATTCAAAATCACAAGTTTTCAAAAGATGTGCGGGGAAACCCATGGCCGAGTGGCTAAAGCACTTGCATTAACTCATAGGGCAAGGGCTCGATCCCGCGCACAAAACTCATTTTTTTAAGTTATGAAAATTTTTGCATATCCACTTTTTTATGTGGGAAACATGATGGCGCTATTATTTTGCCGTGAAAACTTTTTTTGGAAAAATTGGAAAAATAAAAAAAATTCAAATTTTTCATGCAAAAAAATAGCGCCACTGTGTTCCTTACATAACAATATGGATACGCAAAAAATTTTATGACTTTTGACAACAAAGTAAAAAACTGAGTTTTGGGCGCGGGATCGAACCCGCGCTCTTTGAGTAAAGACCAAGCGCTTTAGCCACTCGGCCATGGGCAAACCCATAAAAAAATGATATGATACTCGTTTTGGAACGCTCGGCGAGCTGAGTCGATTGACGACAATTTTGACCCTTGCTGAATTTTGGCCCATTTTCATGACCTGTTATAAATTTCCTCTTCTAAAATTTCTTCCTCCAATGTTTGATTACCGTACCTATAAGCATTCTTGGACTGTCCACACAAATGTTTGGCCACAAATTTGGCTCCGATATTGGGCCCGAGTATTTGCCCAATGGTGTGATCGTGAACCTCTCAATCCTCCGGGGCCTCTTACCCAGTCTTGAGTACGCGTAATGTGTACCCCATTCGTCATTTTTCAAGGGTATAAATGTGAGCAAGTCCATTGGATATCTTTTTAGGAAAAATGGTATATGCAAAGCTAATATTGAGTTTCAAGAAAAATTAAAGTAGAAACAAGCCCAACCAAGAAGTGAATTATATTGAAAATTTTAAGCAAGAAACAAGTGTGTCAATAGTTCCCCTGAAAATCAGGGAAATCGTTTCAATACGAATTTTAAAGTTTGTTCTTTTTTGGTTCTCTTGAAAAATTAAAAGTNAAATTTTAAGCAAGAAACAAGTGTGTCAATAGTTCCCCTGAAAATCAGGGAAATCGTTTCAATACGAATTTTAAAGTTTGTTCTTTTTTGGTTCTCTTGAAAAATTAAAAGTAAAAATTTTTTCAATTTTTGATAAATTTTTCGATTTGTTCCTCAAAATATTTGAAATTTTAAGCAAGAAACATGCTCCCCCTGAAAATCAGGGAAATCGTTTCAATACGAATTTTAAAGTTTGTTCTTTTTTTGCTTCTCTTGAAACTTTCTCCAACCCAAAAGTTTGTGGTCAACTCAAGTTTTGCCATGTTGACAAACTTGTAACCCACTCAAGACTATTTTTTTATAGCAAGGTGCCTTCTCGAGTGACCTTGTCTGCACATATACAAACATATAAACAGCTAACGTAATTAAAGGACCAGTCCGATCGAAAAAAGTTTGCCATTTTTTCAAAATTAAAAAAATGTCGCTAATTGACTCAGCTCGTCGAGCGCTTCAAAACGAGTATCATATCATGGGGTTACCCCATGGTCGAGTGGATAACGCGCTCTGCACTAACTCATAAAGCGCGGGTTCGATCCCGCGCCCAAAATTCTTTTTTTATATTTTGTTGTCAAAAGTCATAAAATTTTTGCATATCCATATTTTTATGATGGTGCTATTATTTGTCCATGAAAACTTTTCATAAAAAATGCAATATTTAACCAATCCATGGTCTGTCCTATTAGCCCGACCCCTTATAGTCCAATGATGTGACACCTGGATAAATGCCACTTTAACACTTGCTGTGCAGTCAAACTCACCCTATGCCAACCCTAGCCCTAGGTGGTCTTACTTGACGAGACTCATGAATAGATATGGTTATAGAGCATTTTCACACCTTATTCTCTTGCACAATTCACACCTTTGATTGAAGATGTGACCTTGGAATGACCAAGTTGTGTTAGAGCACCAGAATGAAACTCAAAATTATGAGTGCGAAGTGCAAAAGGATGCATTAAAAACGTTCATAGAATGCCTCCCAGAACCTAACTATCAAATTTTTTAGTCTCAAGATTCTCAACCGGTGGTATGGGCCTAAATTCGGCACTCGACCCAACAAGTTATGGTCTTGGATTTGCTTCATCGATGAGTGGAAATTCACGCCGAAAGCGTCGAGTTTTGTTCTCTCAACAGCAAGTCTGCGAGTTGGAGAAAATGTTTCGTCAGAAAAAATACCTCAATGCGCCAGAAAGGGAGTCTCTGGCTCAAGCAATTGGGTTGAAGCCTACACAGGTGAACAATTTAAAGATCATATAGCTGTTTCACACCGAAAAAATAAATCTGAAAAATCGGCATAGACTCTAATAGAATGAAGAGGATGGAACGATACGAATGAAACAACATAATGGAACGAAACCAAATTCAGGGTTTTCGTGTCAATGTTCAGACAAATTTAAACTTAATCGAACAAAACGATACGAATGAAACGATCGAACAAAACGATACGAATGAAACAATCGAATAAAACGATACGGATGAAACAACATAATGGAACGAAATCAAATTCAGGGTTTTCGTGTCAATATTCAGACAAATTCAAACTTAATCGAATAAAACGATACGAATGAAACGACATAATGGAACGAAACCAAATTCAGGGTTTTCGTGTTAATATTTAGGCAAATTCAAACCGTTTTCGGATGCCATCTGGAAATAGCATCGTTTCAAACGTTCGAATAAAACGACATAATAGAACGAAACCAAATTCAGGGTTTTCGTGTCAATATTCAGACAAATTCAAACCCGTTTCCGGATGATTTCCGAACGCCGTCTGGAAATGAAATCGTTTCATTCGTATCGTTTCAAATCTTTCGTTTCATTCTATGCTCGAGTGTAACATGGCGCAGTGTAATTTGGCACCAAAGCATTGCCATTCGTTGCGGGTTCAATTCCACTCGCGAAACAACATTTTGTGCTCCCAAAACTCTCCAACTCAAAACTTATCGTAGTCATAACTTTGAGCCAATGAACCGTGCTAATCCGCACATTTCACACTCGACTAGTCATCCTTTAAACGAATCGATTTTCGCCGTAAAATCACATTTCTTTGGTCTGTTTTCCTCAACATTTTTCTTATCTTTTCTTACTCGCTTCTCTATTCAACCATCTATAAGAATCAGCCAGCCTGTCCGGACGAGGCACAACTTTTTTTTGTGTGGCTGTGGTTGCGCGTTAGAAAATGAACAAACAAACAAAGAAACGGGTTGTTGCGAAGCCGCTGTGCTTGCCTATCGTAGTAATTTTAGCCAATTTTCATGAAAGCGCTAAAACGGAGATTGCGCATCGGGCCAAGTCGAGGTGGGAAATTTGTCGGGTTTCTTACAAATTGACAAAAGATGAAGACGTAGATTGAATTGAAGAAAAAGTTGTGCGATTACACCCGATTGTCAGAAAGAAAAATCTGTTAAAAAATCGAAATTTTTAATGAAAAGTTGATTTTTTAAAAATCGAACCGTGGTTCAGGGAATGGACCTGATTCAGGGTTGGTGTATTGACGCGAAAGTCGAAAAACAGAGTGAGAACAAAAATGCGTGACTATGATTTTTGGGGCTGGAAAATTTTTTTACTAAAAATGACCCATATTGGGGTAATTTTATGCGGGAAATCAATAAGAGAAAAAAAGAGAAAAAGTGCAACATATAAATTTAAAAAGTTTTAGGTCAAAATCTGGTTCCAAAACCATCGGTACAAGTGCAAACGCCAAGAGAAGGAAAAGGCAATGCAAGCTCGTGGCGAAGGCTCTCATGATGACTCAAGAAGCCCGTCTTCATCTCAAGCTTCTTCTCCCATACAAATTAGCCCAACCAAGTAGGTTTTTAGGAGCTACTACACAATAGGGGGGGGGCTACCCACGTGAAAAAATTTTCAAAAATTTTTTCTGTAAGTGACCCCTCTAGGGGTAAAAACATGAGGAGAATCCGAATTTGACATTCAAAAAACGCTTCCCTGATTCAGGGAAGGCCTTTGTATTGAAGCGGAAAGTCGCAAAAATCGCATTTTGCACCCGGCTTTTTTCGAATTTCACAGACTTTATGAGATTTTTTAGCCCTTCAAGAAAATCTGAAGTGATTGTCCTGAAAGAAGAAATGAAGGCAGACAGGATAGAAGTGTCTCGGACGCCGGAATCGATACAAGTCCAGCCGAGTGTAGATCCTTTACCAGATATTGCCAGGACGAATTCACTTTATGCACCGGTAAATTTCGAAAAAATTTCAACAAAAAAACGTAATTATTTTTTTAGTATAACACGGGAATGTGCCCAAACATGTACCCGAACGCATTCTTCCCATTCCAACCCCAAGGCTATCAAGCTGCCGCCGCGTCTCACGCAGCTGCCGGATACTACTCATCTTTTTACAATACTGATAGAAAGGCTGCCTTTTAAATAGAGCCAACACAAAAAATAATTTATTTTTCAATTTTGCTTTTTACAATTTTCTAGCCATTTTTGAGCTTATGATTCGCTTTTTATTTATATAGAGTGACGCAAAAAAAATTTCACATTACTGACCCTGATTCAGGGTCAGTGTATTGAAGCGAAAATAAAAATTTTTTAGTTTTTTATATGAAAATACTCATTTCTGGGGTTTTTCGATGCAGGGAATCGATTGCGCGTATTCCCGAAGCTTGAGAATGTCTGCTTCCCTGCCCCTGATTCAGGGTAAGTTTATTGAAGCGAAAATTAACTTTTTTAGTTTGTTATGCTAAAATACTCGTTTCTGGGGTTTTTCAACGCGAGGAATCGATTGCGCAGGGAAGTATTTTGAAGTTTCGGAAATACGCGCAATCGATTCTTCGCATCGAAAAACCTCAGAAACGAGTATTTTCACATAAACTAAAAAATCCGATTTTGCTTCAATACTCTGACCCTGAAAATGTTTTCTTCTCAGGGACAGGGAAGCATTTTCAAGCTTCGAGAATGCGTGCAATTGATTCCCCCGCATCGAATTACTCCTAATAGAGTCATTTTTGGGTCGAAAAATTCATGAAAAAATGGTAAAGTGGAACTTTTTTTGCGCCATCCGTATCAATTTTTTTATTGCTGTATATAATTTTGCTAGGCTTTATATAATTTTTTAACTCTTTGGTAATGAAAATTTTTTGTTGATCTAGTGTTTTATGAAATTTATAAGATTCGAATAAAGTTTCTACAAGATGGTATTCAATTTGAGTAAAAAAATATTGGGTTTCATGAAGAAACGCTTTCTTGATTCAGGGAAAGGCGGATGTATTGAAGCGAAAATGAACTAAAATTCGAATTTTCGCTAAAAAACCGTCTATCTGAAGGTTTTCTAGGCGGGAAATCGATTGCACGAGTTACCGAAACATGAAAAAACTTCCCTGATCCTGATTCAGGGAAGAATTGCGTATATTGAAGCGAAAATGAACTAAAATTCGAATTTTCGCCGAAAAACCGTTTATCTGAAGGTTTTCTAGGCAGGAAATCGACTGCAAAAATTGTTGAGGCATGGAAACGCTTTCCTGACCTGATTCAGGAAAAAGTGTGGGTATTGAAGCGAAAATGAACTAAAAAATCCAAAGGGAAATTTTTGTTGATATTCAGAAAGTTGATGAAAATGGAGCATTTTTTGTTTTTACGGCATGTCCTGAATTGTTGTAGTTTTCGAGCAAATTGTGTGTGAAGTAGGCGATTTTTGAAATCTGTGTATTACAACGAAAACTTGAAATACACAGATTTCAAAAATCACCAACTTCAAATGCAATTATCTCCCAAACTACAACTATTCAAAATTTACCGTAAAAACAAAAAGTGCTCCATTTTTCATCAACTTTCCGAATATCAACAAAAATTGGCAACTTTTTTCCCACTGAACTGGTCCTTTAATCCACGATTTTCATACAATTTCGAAGATATGTGTCACAATTTTCCCATGCAGGAACCCACTTGAAGAGTTTATTTACTTGTGCGTTTATGAAGTGTGTGTGCTTTGCCTATAGAAATAGACGTTTAGCCCTATTGTTCTATGGAGAAGTTTCTTCCTTTGTTTTATTCATGCTCGCTATGGAAGCCGACGCTTCTCCCCAAATCGAGACATCGAAAATTGGCTGAGAAAAGTGTTTTGGGGTTACGAAATGTTTCCATTCTGTGATACACAAATGTTTTATAAAAAAAATTGCTGTACGAAGTGGTCCACAAACTGGAACATTAAACGCGCTATGTGTGTCTGTCTGTTTGTGATATTCTCTGTCACCTTAAGTCTAATTCCGTCACGGCCTATACCAATAGATAGGGCTCGGTGAGAGAAGAACAATGACACCAAAATCATGAAGGCACTTTTCAAAATAAATTTTTTGACCCCATATCATGTTTTAACGTAAGATTATAATGTAATTTTATCATCATTTAAAAAGTTACCTTCATGGCCGAGTGGTTAAGACTCTCGGTTTATATAAATTGCTTGCAGGTTCGATTCCCAGCAGAAACCGAGTGTTTGTGCATCTGCCAAAAAATTAGAAATATATATTCTCGGAGTACGCGCTATTTGTATTTCTAATTTTCTAGCAGAGGCAAAAACACTCGGTTTCTGCTGAGAATTGAACCTGCAAACAATTTATATAAGCCGAGAGCCTTAGCCACTCGACCATAAGAGTAACTTTTAAATGGCAATAAAATTGCATTATAATCTTACATTAAAACATGATATGGGGCTAAAAAAGTTTCCTTAAAAAGTACCCCATGATTTTGGTGTCATTTTTCTTCCGTAGTACGGGTAACAAATACAACTTCTACCCCCCCCCCCCCGGGCGCGAAGCGCTTGGTTCCCCGGTTCTATCTTTCTTTAATATAAGGTTAATTAAGACTTTAAAAAATCATCTCTCCAACATTTTCACACCTATTTCCGTTTGCAAAAAAGAGGTGAATGTCGGTCAACAAGTAATTAATTGAAGCCTCTTTTCGGCTTTTCATTTCATACCGACATTTATATTCATCATGTTTCTATGAGTTGTGATTGAAGTTATGCAACAGGGGGATTTAGTCGGTTTCCGACTCTATTATACGGTATAAATGTACAAATAGGCGCTTCCTCATTCATTGCAAAAGTCGGATTTGGCACACTATAATTAGCGGGATGATGCCAAAAACAACAGGTCAAAGAGTTATTAGGTTGTTCCAAAAATGAATCATATACAACTTATAGGGCTCCAGAAATCCGTTTTCAAAAATTTTTTCTGGAAATGACCTCTCTAGGGGCAAAAACAAGAGAAATCGAATTTGACATTTTCGAAGCGAAAAAAGCTTCATTGATTCAGGAAAGGCGTATTGAAGCGAAAATTCGCAAAAATCGCATGCGAAAAAAACGCTTCCTTGATTTCTGGCTACGCCACTGCTCTAGCTGGATCGAACCTGGCTGTCTCAACGTTGCTTAACTTGCCAGATCGAACGGTCGCCTTCTTTATTCATTGCGCTACTTTTTTGTGTCTCTTCATGAAAAGATTATAGTTAATTTTTGAATGACCAAAAATTAGCTCTAGGTGATTCATTTCAAAACTTGCCGCTTGAGTTCGAAGTCAAACGCTTTTTATAAGTGTTTATCGGTTAAGGCACGGGTAAATTCTCATGTGTAGTCTCGAGAACACTTGAGTCCATATGCAGGTGTAGAAAAATGCGAGGAGGTAAAATCTTTGAAGAATGACTCAGCTCGATTGCATACACCTGCGTATCCTGTCAACTTTTCAATTTTTGTGGAAAATGCTTATTTGTTAGTAAAATTTTAGAGCGTATTTTATAAACTAGAGACTGGGGTTTCCCATGAACGAGTGGTTAAAGTGACTGATTTGCACTTTAAAGGCGCGGGTTCGAATCCCGGTTCGAATTTAAAGTTATCCGATTTTCATGAAAATTTTTGCATATCTTTATTTTACTCTCTAAAACACTTTGCAATCATTTTTTGGTTGTTAGACACTTGCTGGAGCTGTAGTGGAAGACTTAGCTTTACTGTATAGCTGTACCAACCAAAAAATGATTGCAAAGTGTTTTAGATGCCAAAATAGAGATATGCAAAAATTTTCATGAAATTTGAAGAACCTTAAATTCGGGCTGGGATTCGAACCCGTGCCCTATGAGTGAAAGCCGAGCACGCTAGCCACTCGGCCATAGAAAACCCCCAAATCCCATGATATGGTACTCGTTTTGAAGCTCTTGGCGAGCTGAGTCAATTGGAGATATTTATTTTTAATGCCATGCCCTTCTCAGTTTTTTGATTTTTTATTCATGTTTTCGTTTCAATAACCCAATACAATGGCTGGTGACATGATTGTCAATTTTGTGTAACTTGTGCACCCCTAGAGCATATTCAATAAAAATCAATGCCCATATAAAAAGTTCATGTTTCCGCCAAATTTTGTCCAACCTTTTAACTTTACCGAACTTTTCCTTTTATGCATTCTCCTTATTGTTTTTATTGACTCGTGTGCTTCGGAATGAGATCTTCCTAAAAGCTTCTTCTTCGTTCCCTTCCCATCCAAAAACAAACATTGCCCTCGAAAAGAAGTTATGAGTAGGCGGCAGGTTTCAAAGCCTATACAGTAAGACAATAAGAAACCAATTAATAAACCCGCATGCGCATAAAAATGCACTAATGGGATCGGCAAATATGGCGACGTGGACAAAAAAGGAAATGCGCCCGAGTAGATAGACATTTGGTTAAAAGGCGCTGCTGAGACGATTACCAGTAATTTGATCACATCATTTGTCATCGAACTGACAGAAAGTACAGTGGTTGAACAAATTTGGGGTGATTTATGGGGGTTTCGGGGGAGAAAAATTGTAACAATACACTAAAAAAGATTGAAGAAAAAGAAGCAGAAGGAGAAGGAGCAACAGAAGAAGAAGCAGCATCAGCAGAAGAAGGAGAAGCAGCAGTAAAAGAAAAAGAAGCAGAAGAAGAGGAAGAAGAAGCAACAGGTATAGAAGAAACATCAGCAGCAGAAGGAGAAGCAGCATCAGCAGAAGAAGCAGCAACAGAAGAAGGAGAAGCAACAGAAGAAGAAGCAGAAGAAGAAAGAGAAGAAGCATAAAAAGAAGCACAAGAAGCAGCAGAAGAAGTCTTCTTCTCCTTCTTCTACTGCTTCTTGTGCTTCTTCTGCTAATGCTGCTTCTTCTTCTGCTGATGCTTCTTCTTTATCTACTGATGCTTCTCCTTCTTCTGCTGCTACTTCTGTTGTTTCTTCTTCTGCTGATGCTGTTGCTTCTTCTTCTACTGCTGCTTCTTCTTTTTCTTCTTCTGCTTCTTCTTTTGGACCAAAGATCTCAAGAAAAAAGAAGCACCATCTTCGAAATTTGAACACTAAGGCCATAGGCTTAACTATACATATATCGATAGGATGATGGGGAGACATATCCACCCATTTTTTACATCGATTTTTTCAAACAACAACAATACTCTACCACTAGTAAGTGGCCAAAAAGCTTTCATCGTCCAACAAGATGCCACCGTTTCCTTCCGTATGACCTGAGAATGACCACCAACCGATCCGTTTTATGACTTGCTATTCATGAGTAGTTGCAAAGTTGTATGGAACTTATCCTCTTCTCAATAGAGGATAATCCATTTCTTGGGCTCCCATGGTGTTTAATAGGGACAACTTGCTCGTAATCCAATTAATCCAATCACAAGTGCCAAGGTGTGAATTGAGGAGAAGAAAATCAAGATTGAGACTTTTTTTCTTGTCATTATTGTTTTGGACAAGGGCTTAGCAAAAAATGGTATACTCAAATTTATGAATAGTAAAACTCTGTTTCAGTTGTAGAGCATGGCCTAATGGCTAGGAGGCTGGCGCGGGTTCGAGCTCAACAGGGTCGAAATTTTTTATTTTAACGAATCATAAAAGTTTTCAAAGAAAACCTCCTTAATGAACATTGTATTTTTATAGCTAAATGAGGCGAACAAAATGACACCAAAATTATCCAATTTGAAAATTGTTTCGGGTTATTGAAACGAAAACCTGATTCATGTTTTCGTTTCAATATCCCAAAACAATTTTCAAATTTAATAATTTTTGTGTCATTTTGTTCGCCTCATTTAGCTATAAAAAATTCTGCAATGTTCATCTTATGAAAGTTTAAAAAATCGATGCAAAAATCGATTTTTCCGCCAAACATTCAAAAAAGTTTGTATATTACAACGAAAACATGAAATCGAATTCAAATTTCAAACGCAATTACCTCAAAAACTACAACGATTCAGAACATGCCGTAAAAATAAAAGATGCTCCATTTTTCATGAACTTTCCGAAAATATAATTTTTTCATAGTGTTTTTTCCGACCGGATTGGTTCTTTAATGAATTATCTATCTCAACAAATTAACCGTTGACCTCTTGTCTTTTTTTTCTTGACGATTGCCGATTTCCTCGGCCAATAGTTCATTTCCGGAGCGGCTAAAATAGTAAAAGAAGATTTTTATGAACAAGCAAGTATGGATTTCCGGTATTGAGCGGTAAAATATTTTATCAAAGTAAGGAGCTACTACAAATTAGGAGGGCTACTCACGTGAAAAAATTTTCGAAACTTCTAGAAATGGCATCTCTAGGGGTAAAAACATACGGGAACACAGTTGCACAACCCCGGTAAAATTCGACCGGGGGTAGGTCATGGGGTAGGGAGGGGTAGGACATGGGGCGGAAGGGGGTAGGTCATCGGTCCCCGGCGCCGGGGACCGATTTTTTTAGAAGGTCTAAAAAAAGGTCGCCAAACTGCGGAGGGGGGGGGTCATAAAAAAAATTTTGGACCGGGGTCTGTGCAACTGTGTACGAGAAGTCCGAATTTGACATTTTCGAAGCAAAAAACGCTTCCTTGATTCAGGGAAGACCTGTGTATTGAAGCGAACAGTTGCAAAAATATAGGCAAAATCGCATTTTTGTGTTTTTTCGCTTCAATACAAGACTTTCCCTGAATCAGAGAAGCGATTTTTCGCTTCGAAATGATAGTTTTTTCGCTTACCAATTTCGAAAAAGTCAATGTTGGGGTTAAAAAATGACGCAACACTCTTATCCAACAAAATTACACATCATCCCATCACACCTCATCTCTATAATTAATCCTGACGGCGCACTATTGTAATCCTTTTTGCTCGAAGAGCCGATGTTTTTTGTCCGTTAATCACATTACCACAAAAAATTTGCATACGAACAAAAAAAATAGAATTAGCTATTTTTTGAAATAAATTTTTGGTATGCAAAAACCATCAAGAACACAGCGGGGACTGGCTAAAGAGAGCCGGATTTGCACATGGCAAAAGCACTTGAAAAATCGGACGAGCGCTTTTTTGATCGAGCGAAAAAACCACTCGATTCATAATTCGATTTGGTGTGGGGGATGTAAATTGAGTATCATGGAAAAAGCACGGGAAGGTGAATACGGTAGTTGAAGTGGGGTGAGGGATCGGATGTTTTTTAAGAATGGCCTTTGTTTGATTTTAAAGCTAAAAATTTTTGCAACTTTTCGATACACAGGCTTTCCCTGAATCAGGGAGGCGTTTTTTGAATGTCAAATTCGGATTCCCCACATCTGATTGATCCTCAAGCTCTTCGTGTCAATGTTCAAACTCGTTTGAAAATTTTTTTTTGTTTCGCTCATAACTTTTTACTGTTAGATTTTCAAGTAGTGCCGTAAAAGCAAAAAATGCTCCAAATTTTNGAATGTCAAATTCGGATTCCCCACATCTGATTGATCCTCAAGCTCTTCGTGTCAATGTTCAAACTCGTTTGAAAATTTTTTTTGTTTCGCTCATAACTTTTTACTGTTAGATTTTCAAGTAGTGCCGTAAAAGCAAAAAATGCTCCAAATTTTGTGCATCAACTCCTCAAAAGTAGACTGGTCCTTTAAAGAAGAATCGTTTTTGGTGTTACTAGTCCTTTAAGGTCAACCCTTCCTTTCCCATTTCAATCACCGGAAAAGCTCTCTTGAAGCCCATTAGCGAAACAATGAAAACTTTTTATCGTTGTCACCCATTCAGCCATCCTGTGAACGGAAACACCTGAGCACATGCGCGAAACTCTCGAATCACACCCAAGACAATACCTACAGTAACACACAACACAACAGCCTTGAATTGACCTTAGAGAATTGCTCATTCTTATAGGTGGATGGAGATGTTTGTGTTTTATCGACGTGGATGGTCCGAGAGTTTACAACTTTGGCGTGGAACAATACCCAACCACTTGTGATGATTCGATTTTGACAATTGAGTCGCACTTGTATAAACATTATTGCTCGGAGGGGGATTCTTCAATGTATGTGAGGATGGAAAGATGTTTTGAGGTGTTTGTTTTAGGGAGGTACATGGAAATTCGGGGAAATACAAAATAAAAATAATCTAGAGAAATCGATTTCGCGCATTCCCAAGCATGAAAACGCTTCATTGACCCTGATTCAGGGAATGGAGTTGGTGTATTGATGCGAAAATCGAAAAAATTTCTATTGAAAAATTCGTCATTTCCAGACAGTGTCAGGAAACGGGTTTGAATTTGCCTGAATATTGACACGAAAACCCTGAATTTAAAATTTTTAAATACGCTTAATTATTGAGTGTATTTAAAAAACAAAGACGGAATTCTGTATAGCTCTCGACGAGACGAACAAAACGACACCAAAATTATCCAATTTGAAAATTGTTTGGGTTATTGAAACGAAACCCCTGAATCAGAGTTTTCGTTTCAATAACCCAAAACAATTATCAAATTGGGTAAATTTGGTGCCGTTTTGTTCGTTTCGTCGAGCTATAAAGAATGCCGTCTTTGTTTTTTAAATACACTCAATAATTAAGCGTATTTTAAAAAATGTAAAATTCAGGGTTTTCGTGTCAATAACCAGGCAAATCAAACCCGTTTCCTGAAAATGAGTCCGGATTTTCGGACGACTAGCGTCCGGAGAATCGTCGTGAAATGCGTTTCACGTACTGCTAGCGCGCACTCTTATGATAAATTGCAATCCATGGGGTTAAAAAATGCTGTGCACAAGAGAAATTCCTAAATGTTCGCTATTTCTCATGCAAATTTCTAGATCAAGTTACGATTTTCACGGTTCACAAAACTTGGATATTCTGTGCCGATAGTTGACCTCATCCACTTAATCGGTTGGCACAAGCCTGAAGAAAAGAAATGCCGCCGGATTTCGCGCACTTTCGGCTAGATCGTCTCCTTAATAAGTGCCTACTCAAACTTTAGCGGTATTCTATAAATGCCGTGTGAGCTCGAACATTTGCTCAAAAGATTAGCGGCGCAACTTGACCAGATAATGTCATAGCAAACATGATTGGATTTGATTGATCGCTCACTTCCGCTCACTATGTTGTTCTTGTAGTTTTCTAGGGATATACAGGGTGAGCAAAAAACCGTACTTTTGCGTTTAATTTTTTTCAAAAGTCACCTATAAGAGGTATTTTCATGCAAGAAATCGATTGCAAGCATGAAAATATCCCTTATAAGTGATTTTGAAAAAAATTTTCACCAAAAACACAAAAGTACGGTTTTTTTGGCTCACCCTGTACGATAGCGCATGTTTAAAAAAATAAGATGTGATAAAGAATAAGTGTTCAATTTTTTATACCAACTAGCCTAGATTTATTTATACAGTATCCTATTGTTTTCAACACACAACATTTACGAAAAACAACGCAAATCGTCCGACGTCTCCGGCTGTTTTCGTCCTCTTTAGGAACATCGGGCGACATAAAATGAATGAAATAAATGAAAAGATCTCCCAAAATTGAGTGAATAATGGAGTGTTGAAGAGACTTGTCAAGAGGCAATCTTCTAGATGTACCAACTGCAAGAAACAAATGAAATATCCCAAAATATAAAATTGATGGTGATTTAAACAAACTCCATCTTTTCCAAATTCACATAATTTTATTAAAGGGAGGTGAAATTTATAGCCTAATTCAAGAAAAAAAATTTTTCTAAAAAGATCATTTTTAGGGGTAAAATCATGCGAGAAATCGATTGCGCGAATCGCCGAAGCTTGAAAATGTTTCCCTGTGAAAATGCTCGTCATAAAAAATTTTTTCGTTGCGTTACCCCCCCCCCCCCCCCCCCCCCCCCTCAATTGAAAATTTTGCCTTGGTCTCCCTTATGTGTTTTTTCGAAAATTTTCCAAATTTTGGGGAAAAACTAAGGGGTACAAGGTAGTTTTTTCCATTTTCTCAAAAAACTTTCAAAAATCAACGTGGTCCCCTTTTTGGTTTTTTGCGCTAACAAGCGCGAAAATTTTTTTATTGAAATTCTTGAGGCAAGTCAAAAAAGCCTGCGCAGCAGGTAAAATTTTTTTTGTTGCAAAATGCTTGTTTCTAATCTGAAATGCTCAGAAAATTACGATTTTTTGTATTAAAAACGTCAAAAAATTTTGCACTTATTTGTTGAAAAATGGGAAATTTTGGGCAAATTGTGTGAAATTTTTAAGTAAAGTTAAAAACCAGCGCTGCAGGCAAAAATTTTTTTTGAGAAATGTATGTTTTAAGCTAAAAATGTTCAAAAAATTAAAATTTTTGATGAAAAAAAAATAGATTTTGGACATTTTTATTTAAAATGTGAAAATTTTTAGACACCGATTTAATGCTCTGAGGTGGGGGTAGCGCTATCCATCTCAGTATTAACCTCTCCTCCATTTCCCCCAAGCGTTACCCCCTGCGTTACGCGTTATCCGGGGTCCAATTGGGACCCCCGTGCACACATATGAAAGTTAATGAATTTACGCAGCAGATGTGTGGCGACGGTTTCCCAGTCAATCAGCAATGATCTTAAGTTGCTCTTAAGTGGCCGTGTATCCGCTTGACACAAAATTGGATTTCAAGTGGTCTTTATGCTGAACATTCGCGTTTTCCGGGATTCTCGGGATAATTTCATTTTTTGATTATTGGTCCAAAAACTATGATTTTATATATAGTCCGTTTCAGCCCCAACTATAAAAAAGCTGGACCCAAAGTCCGAAGTTAGCATCCCGTCCGATCTAGCAAGTTAAGCAACGTTGAGCCAGCATCGTAGGATCAACCCTCATCCGTTTCCTTGTGTCCAAATTCGTTAAAAAATTTTGCATATGGGTATTTTTATGTGAGAAACACGTTGGTAAAGTTATTTGTTCAAAAAAACTTATGAAAACATGATTTTTTTAACTTTCTCGAACAAAGTTTTTTTTGAAAAAAATAACTTTACCAACGTGTTCCTTACATAAAAATACACATATGCAAAAATTTTTTATCGAATTTGGACACAAGGGAGCAGATGGGGACCGAACTTACGGCCCAACGTTGCTTAACTTGCTAGATCGGACGGGATGCCGACTTCGGAATTGAATTTTGGATGAAGTTTTTTGGAGCTGAAACAAACTATATAATCATCGTGGTGGTCCTGAAAAACTCGAAAAGTTAGGTATACAAAAATTAGAAAACCTGAAGACGGGTTC
Source organism: Acrobeloides nanus (assembly GCA_900406225.1). Classification (NCBI taxonomy): domain Eukaryota; kingdom Metazoa; phylum Nematoda; class Chromadorea; order Rhabditida; family Cephalobidae; genus Acrobeloides; species Acrobeloides nanus. The sequence goes on along the minus strand of OZJO01022641.1, from coordinate 11,080 downwards.
TAACAAGTTGATATGGGAATGTCGTAAAAACATTAGAAACAAAAAATTGTATTTCAAAACCATTTTTGAGCTCAAAAATCGCCCTTAAAGCTAAAAAAAAGAATTCATTTCTGATCCAATCTGTATAAACAGTTAAAAATAACAAAAAGATACATAAGCAGCGTTTAACTAAATTTTACCAAAGACAAATACAAGTCCAAAATTTATTCCATATATTCCAACATAAATATACATGAACCAATGATTAAAAAATAAAAAGAGCATAAAACGAAAAAATTAGAACAAAAAAATCATAAAGCTAATAAATTGTTATAATTTTCCATAAATTTTCTCCAATTCCTTCCTTTTCTTTTGCACTTCACCATAAATATAGCTGTGAACTCCTTGGAGTAACACGTTTTGGTAGTAATGGTAAGCACGGCGTTCTTCTTCAAATTTGAACATTGTGTTCGAGATTAACTGTAATTAGAAGTATGAAAAAAGAACACTACAGAGTGAGGAAAAAAACCGTACTTTTGCGTTTTTTAGCGAAAATTTTTCAAAATGTTTTTTCGAAAATCACCTATAAGGTGTATTTTCATGTGAGAAATTGATTGAGCGTATCGAAAATCTTGAAAACGCTTCCCTGATCACAAATCAGCCCAAAAAACTATTAAAAAATTGCAAAAATCCGGTTTTTAATGGGATCAGGGAAGCGTTTTCAAGACGTTTCAATGCGTGCAATCAATTTCTAGCATGAAAATACCCCTTATAGGTGATTTTTGAAAATTTTTCACCAAAAAAATGCAGAAGTACGGTTTTTTGGCTCACCCTCTACTTAAACATAAACCCTGCCAAATTTTATCATTTTGCTACTGCTCATCTAAAAATTCTTACCTTAAATTCATGCTCTTGAATAGACAACCACTTTTTGCAACCATTTATTGGATCTTTAATCAACTCATCCAAGACTTCATAACGAGTTTTCGTTTCATTCAACTTTCCAATAATTTTCGAAATCTAATAAAAAACGCATCCAAATATAGTCATCTCATTGGCACACAAATAGAGAAATTTGTCCAAAATTCGAATTTTTGCTCAAAAATTGAAATTTTTCTCAAAATCAAAATTTAAAAAAAAAATCGAATTTTGTTCAAAGCCAACCTTTTCATCAAGCAAATCAATTTTCTGCCGATCCTCCATTTCCATCAATGCATCTTTCTGTAAAAAATTAGCCATAGCCGTCTTACATGGATTGTCAACTTCGATTTCTATATCGTGATGAACTTCATGACTAACACCAGGCTCTCGTGGCTTCACAACATGGTGAAAAACTATAGGGTTGTCGAGTGGAGTGATAGAAAGGAAGATGAAAGATGGAATTTCAACGTTTCGAACTTGAACACGACCAAATAGATGCTTCAAATATTTGTCACAGTTGATCACTTGGTGGTTTATTGGATCCTTAAAGTATTATCAACAGTATACAGAGTGTTCCAAAAAAACCGCCATCTAGTAATTTTTTGGGAAAAATTTTCAAAATTTTTTTCTCCAAAATGACTCATTAAGGATATTTTTATGCGAGAAATGGATTGCGCACATCGAAAACCCTTGAAAACGTCTCCCAGACCATGAAATATAAGATTTCCGTATTTTTTCAGTAAGAATTCCTACTTGAAAATATAAAAATTTCATGATCTGGGAGGCATTTTCAAGGTTTTTCGATGCGCGCAATCGATTTCTCGCATAAAAATACCCCTGAGAATTTTGGAAAAAGATTTTTTTAAATTTTCGCCAAAAAATGACCAAATGGCGGTTTTTTTGTTGGAACACCCTGTATATATAAACTCAAAAAGACTACCTGTAATCTATGAGACTTAATATACAGCCATAAACATTCATAAATCTCTTCAAGTGTTCCAGAATTTATGCCAATGATCATCTTCAACAAATGGTTTTTCACTTTAAATTTCATGGGGTTAAAATCAGGTGCAAGGAGAATATCACATTGAAGTTCATCGTTGGTAGTCAAAATTTGTTCGACCTAAAATATTGAGCTGCAAAAAATTTCTAAGACCTAATCAAACAAGTGTGAAATTGGAGGGCAGTAATAAAAAGAATAATCACCAGAAACCCATACATTCAGAAAAATGCGCTTACTGCAGTGCGGTTTTTGGTACTATGGGGTTGGTGCATAATTAATGCGAATATTATTAATCGAAAAACACGATTCTGAGCGATTTGAGTTTCTCCGAGCTCAACCTGGCCGAGTTCTAGGCGAGTTTTGTGGGGGAATTTACGAGTTAACTTACCAGTTTCATGTTAACCGAAAAAATAGGAAATATTGGCATTGGCCAATTTTTGTGAAAAATCATGATGGGGAATTAGGATTTAAACAAATTTTGGGCCGAAACATAGACAAAATCGTTAGGAAAAATGTTTCATTTTTTCAGGTTTGGGGGAAAGGTTCCCTAGTCCCCTTCCGCCATAATTACGGCACTGCCATGGCTCTGGTGCAGTTTGCGCGTCCAATCGGTTTACGCGTTCAAGGAACATTTACGCGTCCAATCAAAATTTGATACTTATGCACTATCGGGGAAGGGGATTCTGCATAAATTTATTCTTTAGGCCTTATGCTTAGGTATTAGACTTAGGCCTTAGTTTTATGCTAAGCCTAAACAAAGCCTTTTTTCAGCTTGGGGGAGGGGTTCTGCATAAATTTAAGCAGAATCCCCCCCCCCCTCTCTCCCCGATAGTGCATAAGTACCGAATTTTGATTAGACGCGTAAACGCCGATTGAACGCGCAAACTGCACTAGAGCCCTGCCCACAACCCCTTTAATTTGACTACCTCATTGTCTTAGAATTTTTCAATAACCCCCACCTGAAATCCATCAGTTTCACCATTTTCTGGAGTCCTTTGCCAACCCATAATATGATTACTAGGTCCATAAATTTTCTCATCCAAAATAAGAATGATACTCTTGAAATAAGTGCTAAATTTTTCACCATATGGCTTCGATTCAGAATCAACAAATTTTCCTTTCACAGCAAGGCGAAACATTGTCAATGCACCAACATCCTGTAAACATGAAAAATTAGCACACAAAAATAAAACAATCGGTAATATTAAAAAAATAGCCAAAAGAATAAATTTTTTTAAAAGTTATTTTTGGCTCTGGGAAGATTCGAAACCGGTTTTCAACGTGACAAATATGCGAATTTCGTTTTATATCTGTAGAGCGAATTTTTATAACAACTTTTTTCCCAAAATCTCACTTTAGAAGTAAAGACATCACTAATCGTAACACGAAGCTTTTTATTCATCCTCATAGGACGTTTAATCGCTTCTTGAATCACCAACTTTTTTCTCGCTAATTTAGCATCAATCGCTAATTCATGAATCAACAAATCAAAATATTGTTTTGCTTCGGGAATCACTTCAACAATCTTTAAAACTAAAAAATTACACAATAAAAATCAGAAATGAAAAATACCGAGGGATCAAGTTTTTGGCATAAATCCGCGCTTCTGTCAAAGTTGAGAGATTCATACGACACTGGTTGAGACGAAAATTGAGAACTTTGTGGTGCAGACGAGAAATCGCTTGTGAAGTTCGTAAATTTACAATTCGTAAGATTAAAAGTCATACTGAAAAATTCAATTTTAAGAAAAAAGCATAGAGGACAATGAAGACTGTACCATAGGTGGACAAAAAGGGAGGGGTCTGGTGCTGAGTTGGGTACCCAAAATTTTCAAAAATTTGCCTTGGTCCCCCTTATGTTTTTTTTCGAAAATTTTGGTCAAAAACATAAGAGAGGAACAAGGTAATTTCCGAATTTTCAAAAAATTCAAAAATCATCTTGGTTCCCTCCTTCTTGTGTTTTTTCGTGCCGGCACTAGGACCCTCGTTACGACGCGAATTCACGACCGTTCGTTACGGCCTCTCCAAATCTGAACGAGTTTTTTGGATTTTAAGAGGTTTGACTGTATCTAAAAAAGTTTCGAAACATCACATGACCCCTGAAACGGCTCCAAAATTTTCGATTTTCGTCAAATTGTGTTGAAAACCTTGAAATAAGACAAAAAACAAGCGCCGCAGGCGAAAATTTTTTCGCGAAATACTTGTTTTAATCTGAAAATGCTCAAAAAATTTGCTGAAAGCCTTGAAATACGTCAAAAAAACAGCGCAGCAGGCGAAAAATTTTTCGCGAAATGCTTGTTTTTAACCTGAAAAAGATCAGAAAAGGAAATTGTTCCTGCCTCTCTCTCTTCCTATTCATGTTCAGGAGGGATGAGGGGTGCACAGCCCGCAACAGAAGTTACTCCCAAATTACTGGGGCTTTTTGCGCATGCCCAACGTCCCGGAGCCAGGGGGTTCCACATGCTCAAGGCTTCGGAAATCGAGCTTAGACACTCCGAGCCCAACGTTGCTTAACTTGCAAGATCGGACGGTCCGGCGGTGTACCGAGAGAACTATGGTTCCTCTTTTGTTGGTTAAAAACTTTCAATTGTATGCTTTTTTAATTTAAAAATGTAAATTTTTATGAAATCCTTTAGTTAAAATAGGCTTAGGCCTTAGATTTTAGGCCTTAGGCTTAGTTCTTAGGCCTTGAATCTGAATATATTCAGATCGCCCGGGAAAGCCTAAAAAATTTAGAAAGTTACAATAAAATCTCAAAAAGTTACAAGTTTTGAAAGTTACAGAAAAAAAGTCAAAAAAGTTACAAGGCAAAAAGAACAAAAAAACAACAAAAAGGTTACAAGAAAAAATCAGAGCCAAAAATTTTAGAAAAAAATCATGTAACGTTAAAAAAATAAATTTTTTCAAAAGATAACACAAGATACATGAGCAAAGTTGAAAGTTTCAAGCTATCGCGTCAATGGCCGAGTGGTGAGTGCGCTTGCTTTTGGTCCAAAAGGCCACTGGTTCGATCCGCTTGTATTATTTTGCCGGATTTTGGCATCATTTTGAAAATGCAAGTTTAGAAAGTGTTTAGCCAATTTGCAAGCGTAAGTTCGATCCCGGCTTGTTTTAAAAAATGTTTTGTGAGAAAACATTTCAAAAACATATATATATAATAGACGAAAAAACATTTTGCTTATCTTTAGTTTTTTTTGAAAAATTCACGAAAATCAATTTTTCAAGATACATAACATAAAAACTTGAATACATCTCAAAAAATTTTTCTCTCGAAAAATTAAAGATTTAGAAAATTTTATAGAGCCTAGAGTTTCTAACATTTTTAGAGTGAATTTTTATTCATTTTCTTCGAATTTTATTTAAGTCCACTAGATTTTAAATAAGCCGAGATGATCATATCTATCACACTATCTAAGATTTGTTTCACTTGATTTGTATCAGTTGCACAAGTTACATGCTTGTAGATTTTTTTCTTAGGATCATCATTTACCGAATCAAACTTCTTCTTAATAAAATCTATGGATTCAGGATAATTTTGATGGCCTAAAAATGTCTAAAAATTTTTTTTCTCAACATACCTTCATAGTCCGGAAAAGCCGTTCTTATCGAAGTTAAACAAATTTTTTCTTCGAATAAATCTTTTTTGTTCAAAAATAAGATCATAGAGATTTTGGTAAATATATTGCATATAAATTGGAATAGTCGTAATGATTCAAGTAGTCTGTTCTGAAGTTTTTAGGTTTAAAGGGCCAGTCTACTTTTGGGGAGTTGATGCCATGTGATAGAGCACGAAATTTGGAGAATTTTTGGCTTTTATGGCACTACTGGAAAATCTAATGGTAAAAAGTTATGAGCGAAACAAACAAATTTTCAAACAAGTTTAAACATTGAAACGAAGAGCTTGTGGGATCAATCAGATTGTTTATTGAAACAAACTAATAAATCATTATAAAACTATAAAATCTTGACAGTTTGGGAAAAAAGACTTATAATAAAGTGTTTATAACTCGCCGAGACGGATCAAATGACACCAAAATTATTGAATTTTGAAAATGTTTTGGGTTATTGAAACGAAAACCTTGTTTCATGTTTTCGTGAATCAAGGTTTTCATTTCAATAACACAAAACATTTTCAAAATTCAATAATTTTGGTGCCATTTGATTCGTCTCGACGTTATAAACACTTTATTACAAGTCTTTTTTTCTCAAACTGTCAAGATATTGAGTTTTATAATGAATTATTAATTCGCTTCAATAAACAATCTGATTTTGCCTGGGTACAAGCTCAATGTTTTCTTTTTCGCTGTAATATTTAAACTCGTTTGAAAATTGTTTTGTTTCGCTCAACTTTTTACGGTTAGATTTTTATGTAATGCCGTAAAAGCAAAAAATGTTCCAAATTTTGTGCTCTATCATATGACATCAACTCCCCAAAAGTAACTGGTCCTTTAAGGGTGAGTTAAAAAATTTTTTACTATAGTATCATCTTCAGCTAAAAGTTCATCATATTCGGAGATTGCAGTGATAAAAATGATGGCATTAACATTTTCAAAACAGTGAATCCATTTTTTACGTTCTGAGCGTTGACCGCCGACGTCGATCACTCTAAAAAGATGTTACTTAAATCATAAAAAAAGAGAAATGAGTTCAAAAAGCGTACCTAAACGTCATTTTTTTAATTTCAAAGAATGTTTCTACGATCCCAGTAGTTTTTATTCTTGTATGTAAAAAATCTTGATCAGTAATTTTATAGTCAGGAGCACAGATACGATCCAAATTATCAAAAAAGCTGAAAGAGTTTAAATCTTTAGAGCTAGTTCCCTTTGGGGGCACCAGCATATTAAACAAAATGTTGTTGAAGATTTCTCCGGAAGTACAAAATCAACCCTTTCTTCTTCTTTTTAGAAAGCTGGATTTTGTAGCAATCGAATGGCACCAAAATCATGCCACAACTCTTTCTGGTTGAGGAGTTATGGCATAATTAGTAAAAAATGTGTCGAAAAAACTGACATCTTTTATTAATTATGTAATAACTTCTCAACCAAAAGCCTATGCCTCAGACTAAGCCTTAACCTAAGCCTATACTTTAGCTTAATCCTTTTATCATCTTACAAATTACTTATTTCAAAAATTTAAAAAAACACGCTGGTGGTGCCCCAAAGGGAAATCTTTTTTTCTTCAAAACCTTACTATTTCGATGATTCATGCAAATTAATCTCATATCTTCTAGAATATGCCCGGATCGATATAGCTTCATCCTTCCATAACCTTTTTAAAGCTCCGAATATCTCATCACTCAACGGTTCAGATTCTTCATCTGCTCTAATTATTCCTAGGATTAAACGTGCGTCTTTCTAAAATAAGGATTTTTGGAGATCAAGAAGAGTGAATATACCTCTCTTTCAATGTTTTCAAAAGTAATATCGAATTCTTTCGTAGCTTTTATTAAAATTCCCATACTATCGATCATATTAGTATAGACTACAGCTCTTTGTCGGTACAATTCTTCTTCGTTAAATCCTTGTGCATGTAAAATTTTCATTTGTTTTAAAATTGTGGTTTTACCGCATTCAGCAGCTCCTATAACAAGAAAATAATTATAGATTCGAAATGAGTGAAAAGCTATAAACCGGTTATAAAGGGATTGATATCCCCATAGTATACAGGGTGGCGCAAAAAACTGGATGTTTTGAAAAAATTTCTTCTTGTCAAAATGATCTCAAAAACGGTGATTTATGTCATTTTTTTGTTGTTGAAACAAGTCGATTTTAATCGAGTTCTATTAGCCGACTTTTCCGTTAAAAAAACTTTGACATTGTAGTGGGTCTATATCCCGAAAATGTCCAATGACCCTAATTTTTCTTTGTAAATTTGTTGTTTGGACAATGGGAGAATTACAAAAAAGTAAAGATTGATGAAAATCTCGAGCATCAATTCCATGTCACTACAGTCAGAGCCCATGAAAATGTTTTCCTCAGAGCCAATGAATTTGAAATTTTGGAGACTGTTTGTAACACTGTGAGTGGGGCAGAGAATAGAAAAAGGATCAGGGCTAGGACATAGAATACAGGAAATCGGCCATGAGACAGAGGGTAGGAAAAAACCCCAAAAACAAGCATGTTAGTAAAGTGACAAGCATGTTAGTAAGTTTTTTTTATATAAGGTGGGCCAAAAAAGTGGATTTTTGTGGGGTCCGAAAATGTATTGTTCTAAAAATGACCCCTTTAGGGGTAATTTTATGCGGGGAATAGATTGCACGCGAACCCTGAAAATGCTTCCCTGACTCTGATTCAGGGAAAGATTGAGTTTTTGAAGCGAAATTCGTCGTTTTTCGCAATTTCAAAAACTCAATCTTTTCCCTGAATCAGGCCCAGGGAAACATTTTCAGAATTCGAGAATGCGCACAACCGATTCCCCACAAAATTACCCCTAGAAACATAAAATTACTTTTAGAAAAATAAATTTTCTGGCCTTAAAAAATTACAAAAATCCACTTTTTTGGCCCACCCAGTATCAAAAATGTTACCTAAAAGCAATAGCTTCACAATTTTCCTTTCTTTTAAATACCCTTCATTTAATATTTTGTCGATATTTTGACTATTGGCAACCAGCTTCTTATCTTCTTCACTTTGACATAAACCCATAACATCTCAAGAAACAACAATTCGAATAAAAATAGGTAAAGGGAAGTTTTGGTTAATCAAAACTAAATTTCACTGCGTAGATTCGAATGACGCGATTAAATATTTCCGTGCCATATAAATTTTATTAACTTAATTTTATTTAAGATTCAGCAGGGTTCGACGGAACGGGAGCCAATACGCATAACTGGGAATGGGTATAGACTTTTTTTATAACTACTCATATACAGAGTGTCCCAGTAGGTTGTGACTATCATTGATTTGAGGGTTTTTCGTCATCCAATCGGTCATTTTCGATGCGCTTTTTTGTAGGAGAGAGCTCAGACGATTCAGTTTCAGATCCTATAAAAATATTCAAAATTTACGAATGTTTAGTTTGAAGTTTTTAAAGTAACCTTCTCAATAAGGTAGAGAATTGATTTGAACATAATCTGATAGCTTAGTGATGCCCCAACAACGTGGAAAAAACCGAATCAAAAAATCTTTTAACAGTGATAAGAAATAGAATTGTCAAAATTGAGAAAAAATGATAAAGAATTTAAGGTTGTGGGACGAGGTGGCCTAGTGGCATAGTAGGTTGCGTGTTTGGCTATTACCCGAAAGGTCGCGGGTTATATATCCGCTTCGTCGCTTGGTTTTTGCCCAAAAAATTGGTCTCAATTTTGACAATTCTATCACTGTTAAAAGATTTTTTGATACGGCTTTGAGACCAATTTTTTGGGCAAAAACCATACGACGAAGCTGAGTATCGAACCTGCAACATTTCGGGTAACAGCAAAACACGCACACCGGTGTTTTGTGCTTCACGAAGTTTGAAGCCAACCGGTATCTGGGTCAAAAAGGTCATATTAGGGATTTTTTCATTCCAGGAACACGAATTCGGCCTTCGCTTCGCTTGTATAATCGTGTAAAGAGGTGATTTGGCCATTTTGATTTTTTTTCGAAAAGTGCTTTTCTAGTGGGTAGTGGTAACACCCCTTCGCCCCCTGACCACCCGGGGTGGTGGGTGGTACCACCCTTTCGCCCTTGGGTCCCAGATCAGCACAATTTCCTTTACAAAATGGGGCTGTTCCTGCCCACTAAAAGTACCTGAATATGCTTGACCAACAAAAAGAAGTAATATAGATAAATAGAATAAACAGTTGGCCGACATTTTTGTTAACAATTAAAGCTTAGAAGATGTTTAAGAGAAAAAATGCTAAAAATTTTGTTGTGGCTNTCGCGTCGAAACGCAGTTCTACCCTGATTTTCAGGGTCAAACTTAATTTTTCACGCTTCGAAAATGCGCGCAATCGATTTTTCGCCTAGAAATTACCCTAAAAAGTCGGTTTTTACACGAAAATCGGAAAAAAAAATTTTTTCGAAAAAATTCACGTTCAATGCGGTCGCTGATCGACAGTAGTTCCAAAAAATTTTTGTAAGAAAACATTTCAAAAACGTTATATACATATAAAATAGATGAAAAAAAACATTTTGTCTATCTTTAGTTTTTTTGAAAAATTTTTTTTAAAAAATTGGAAAATTCATGAAAATCAATTTTTCAAGATATATAACATAAAAACTTGAATACATCTCAAATTTTTTTTTCAAAAACTAAAGATTTAGAAAATTTTATAGCACCTAGAGTTCTAACATTTTTAGGGTGAATTTTTACAGGGTGGGCCAAAAAAAGTGGATTTTTGTGGTTTTTTGGGACCCGAAAATGTAAAAAAAAATGACCCCTCTAGGGGTAATGTTATGCGGGGAATCGATTGCGCGCATTCTCGAACTCTGTAAATGCTTCCCTGACCCTGATTCAGGGATAAATTGAGTTTTTGAAACGAAATTCGTCGTTTTTCGCAATTTCAAAAACCCAATTTTTTCCTTGAACCAGGCCCAGGAGAGCATTTTCAGGATTCGGGAGTGCGCACAATCGATTTCCACATAAAATTATCCTTAGAAAAATAAATTTTCGAGCCCCAAAAAATCGCAAAAATCCACTTTTTTTGCCCACTCTGTATTTATGTTTTTTCTTCGAATTTTATTAAAGTCCACTACTTTGTAAATTAGATTTGATGATCATAAAAAAAGGAATGTCGAGATCCGGGGGGTTTATGACAAAAATAGCGTTTTTATTAAAATCAAGAGCCTCCAAAAACACCTTTATTTGACTTCGCAAAAAATTTTGTGACACTTCCTTCATTTCCCTTGTAAGGCCTATGCCTAATAAAGCGATTTGATCGTTGATTCCGGATCTGACGTCCGATCTAGCTTCAGTTCTGGATTGGACGTTCAATCCAGATGACTCTAGATCGGACATCCGATCTGGTTGAATCCGGATCGGATTCAGACAAAATTCTGGATCGGATGCAACATACAGTAGCGGACAAAAGTCTTTGCGCCCCCTTGATTTTAATGTAAAATCGACATTTTCAAGGTGCTATATCTCGATGAAGATAAATCCGATTAAGATAAAACTTTTGGAATAAATAGATCTTGAAAAGTTATAAAGGGTCTCTGAAGACGACTTTTTTCGAAAACTCAACCCTTAAGAGATA